>JAJLRJ010000002.1:29193569-29426069 GCA_024195265.1 Dendrophyllia cribrosa
GTAGTGGATGGCTAAGGCGGGACTCAACCTGAACGCCATTTTTCCACCACTTTTGGCTTTAATGAAATATCTCGTTCACGTTTCAAGCAATCCAAAAAGTCTATGCTCATCTCGTGAATCTATGATGTTATGGGGTGATAGTAAATTGGGTGGTTTTTGGGTACAAATCCGTTTTTCTCGACGGATTTGTAAAATTTAGAGAAATAAGAAATATTGAAGATTTATTGAAGTTTTAAAATTAGAATTTGTAGTTAATAATTAATAGATAGACACCAAAATAACCCACTGGCAACCTGGGGTGCTCTTGCGTGGGTATCGACTGTCTGTTGGTGTTTAAAAAATCATTTTCTTTTTTCTATCCTTTCTTTAAACCTCTCAAATTTCATTCAAATTTAGGTTGAGTCCCGTTTTAAGCTCCCTTATGTTCTGGGGGAGGGAATGTTTCAAAACGTATAGGTGTGAATTTTTTTTAGGTAAATTAGATCTTTCATATTTAGCTCTGTCCCAAGGGCTTTTGTACAGCATTGAAGTTTTCTAACAAATGAGTGCTTTATTGAATCGTTTTAGAGAGGCCGCTGACCAGTAATCGACGGGGCATGGAAGCAGCTGAAGGTGAACTGCGGTCTGAGTTGTTTAAGAAGTCGGGAGCGGAAGAAAAACCAAAGTACCGGTGAACACAACGACCCTTGTGCTTGTGGACAGCGGAAACAAGATTAAAACCCTAATGGAAGAGTAGTGAAAAAATGTATTTGTCAAACATTGCTGCAGTAATTATAATAAATGAAATGTAACAATAAACCTGAACTAGACAAACAGTTTGTCCATTCCTTACCAAGGCATTTGAACACAGCAATTGCAGTAATTATTTGTATTTTCATTGGTTCTGGCTGACACTCCTGAAAGCCACAAGCTGCCAGCAGATTTCCCAGTAATCATATATCAACTGAATTTCCGCAACACGTGAAATCAAATTAAGGCAACTTGTTCAAATTCTCCTACCTCTCCAATACGGTGTTTAATTACCTAACAATGGTTACTGTAGAAATGCTTAGTGTGTGCCACCAAGGGATGTTGAAGTTTTCCTCAAAGCATTTTGGTCAACAAAAAAAAAATATTAACTTCATGCAAAGATAATATTCTTTATTCAGTTTAGATTGTGAAATCGCTACCCTTTTACATACCTCCAGACTAGAAAAGGACTCCTTCCGGGCGGAGCATTCCCGAAAAGCCCATTGTATGGATTAGCCCCCCCCCCCGCGCACAGCTTTCAACAAGGTATGTTCTAGGGAGGGCCAGTTGTGTTTGCGTCAGCTCATGATCGCCTTCTAATGAAAATAGAAAACCGGTCCATGATAAACAAGATATTCTTGACCCTGTCCTTTTCCTCTTCATCAAGGGTGGGATATGACTTGTTGGATTCGCCTCGAGATGACAACAAAATGCAGCATATAGATAAGCAACATTTATCATGAGCAGCTAATCCTTGAAGCTGAAGTTTAACACTGAACATATAACAACATTTCACAGAATATAAATGTAAGACAAGTGATTATTTGAACGCCGGTAAATCGACTATTTTCCCCTAGAACAGAAGTGATATCAGTCTATCATTTCTACTCTGTGTCATAAATAGCTTCCCCTCTCCTGACTAAAGATGTGGCGTCTACTGAACTTGTGACACACAAGGAGCAACAACAAGAAATAACAGGCCTTAGTCCTCTTAAAAATTTGTTATTAGTTATGTCGCCTAAAACTTTCTTAACATCGAAAAAATTAACGCCTTTTGTTTTCAGAAGGATTAAAAAAACTGGCGTTTTGCGAGAACGAAATATAAAGGTGAGCTAGGAAAAGAGAAAAGAGAAGGCAGCTAATTAATTAATCTCGGCAGATAAGATTCATTTTCCTAACATTTTTTGCCACTCAAGAACTGAAACAAGCAAACTGTACTAGCTTTCACATAGTTTCCTTTAAGGCCTAAAAATGATTTGGAAAAACAGTACTGACAACGCCATTCCAAGCCTGAATAGACAATTCTCGTCGGGTGCCACTGATACTGCAGCAGAGACCATTCAAGAATAACACAGCCTTTAAAAACGAGAATCATGACATTGGAAATTAGAGAAAAAAGATTGAGAAACTCAAGTTCCGTTCACAGGACTAGATTTTTCCTGCCGTCATCATTGTTCTTGAGTTAATGTATGGTGAACGTCACTCAGATTTAGTCATAAATGACCCAGCGGGGTCGCGGGACATTTTCATTCCGGGTTTATTCTGTTTATTGGAAAAACAAAACTCAGAACGGACAGCATGTGAAAAAACGAAAGCTAAGGCGGAGAAAATGAAAAAAAGAAGAGATACAAGCTTGACTAAAATATCAAACTTATGCCGGTAGGAACATGAAAAGAACAGCTATCGTAAAGGGATCGCAGGGAGGGAGGGTGGGTGGGTGGGTGGCGATATTTGTAGCGCAGTCTTGGTGTCTACCGTCAAAAGACTTTAAAATGTGACATTCATTTTAATGAGTGGTTATAATATCACTGCGCAAATAAAAAAGAGCCATGAAGATAACAAAGCTATTTCCAAGAGAGTAATGACTTTAATATGTATATATAAATAAAATACTGTCATGAAAATAACTTTCAATAGGAAGAGATATTTGGCATTTTCTTTAAACGGCCTCGTCCAATTTATCTATACTAAAAACAACTGTCCAAAGTCGCGATTATATTGACTAGAATGGATGACTAGAACGAATCTGTCCGGGTTTGAAAAAAAAGAATGGTTTCTGAAATATACCAAGTGCGTGTGTGGAACACACGCATTACCTTATATTTAAATATAGGAATATAACTAGACTGCTAGCTGTCCCTTTTCAGTCAATCGAGCGGGCGCGCTAATCACAAAAACAAGCTCGGCGAGACTGGAGCGAGCGAACGAGCCGAGGGGAAACTGGGGGAAAGGCAGTATTTGCTCGCCCGCTTGACTATCTAGAGAGGGACTGCTAGCAGTCTAGAATATAACAAAGCATTTTAACAACGCGAACAAAATCTACGCGTTATAAAATTAACGCGAATTTTCGAAACGTTATGTTTACATGGATTTATTTAACACGAATTCTCGTGTGGTATATGCATTTAATTAACGTGAATTTGATGCGTAATAATTTTTATAGTAACTTGCGCTTTTCAAAAGACAAAACAACAACGTCCAACAACAGAACTCGAAGTTTAACACTGATGCATGTTAATAACATGCATCGTTAATTTCCTATAATAAGGTAACACTTTCATAAACTACTCCTACAACGACTTTCTATTCATTTACTCACTTTTACTCCTTCTAATGGCTCGTTACGGACTGCAATAAAGTTTCCTAAACCAACGAAGAACAGAACCATGGCGGCAATAAGGCAATTTGAATGGATTATTTCAAAGGTGAAGGTGATCCGGCGAGGCCAGGAAGCACCTAGCAACTTTATTTTACAATGAAATACTTGTGATATCATATGCACATTATTCTCCCTTTTTGACCAAAATACTTGTTGTCCAGCCCCAGATAAAGGTTAGTTTCATAAACTAAGGAAAAAGTTTCGCCGGCTTCATTTTCGCCTTCTACTCCCAGCCCCACCCTCCCACGTAGAATAAAAAGCCGGGGAATCGTTTGCGTGGAAAGCCGTTTTCCGCATATTGTGACAGACACTGCATGGGATGGCGACTTTGTTTCTAGCCATTTGACAAATTTGTCGCTTACAGTGGAAATTAGACATCGGACATTTGAAATTAATCGTTCGATAATGAAATAAAAGGACCAAACACAGGCTTCCAAGTTATTGGGTGTGTAAGTCACCTTACAGAAACACAGCAAAAGAGAAAGGACGATTGCAAGTTGAGACAATGAAATCCAAATTTCTTGCAGTTTTGTTTTGTGTGACGATGCTATTGCTGCTAACCAACACTGATGGATTTATGCGGGGAGTGGGCAAGCGACTGAGGTAACTTAAGAAAGGTAAGTCTTTAATCAACAAACAAATCTGAGCAATTATACATGTCTAAAATGTCCCAAGAGACGAGTTTGTTACAACTGGAAAAGAAACAAATAAGAAAGAGTTCTTTGTGTTGGTTGTGCTTTTCTTGGCCCTGTTCATAATTTATTTTCTGAAGTGTTTTTAAGTTAACCATAAAGTTACCTGAAAGGGAAACCGATCATCCGTGCTGTGGGCTCCATTTGTAGTGTTTGATTCTTTTAGAAGAACGGCAAAAGCCAAAGTTTTTATGTTACTCGGTTTATGATTATCACAATGTCATAAGAAAACGATAGACATGACTGGTATATTTTTGCTTTGTAGCACTCTACAATACTGACAATAGTCTTGGGCCAAATTCTAGTTTCTGTTATCTTTCTTCGCGCGCACGTACAACACTGAGAGTGACGCTCGTCTCGTTAGAGAGCTTAAGCAAACGCGACGGCGAACGACGGCAACGGCAGGGAAAACGACACAAAACAAAAGATTTATTCAACGTAAACAATGCTTCTGCACGTGCGTTTCATATTTTAATCTCGTTAGAGAGCTTAAGCAAACGCGACGGCGAACGACGGCAACGGCAGGGAAAACGACACAAAACAAAAGATTTATTCAACGTAAACAATGCTTCTGCACGTACGTTTCATATTTTAATGCACTTCTCTGCAGTTCCCTTCAAAACAGCAACGTCAAATTATAGGCTTTATGAGGAACGTGACGTTATGTTTTGCTTTCTCCATTCATTTAAATTCAAAGGCCGCCCTTTCGAATTCAGCTCCTGGACAATCACAATTCAGTCACAGTTTTTCAAATTCAATAGAATGGATCATTTGCAAAGTAGTTTTAAAAAGCGCGAATTGTTTTTTATCAAAGTGATGTTTTAATAGGCGTTGCCGTAGTGGTTGGTTAAGGCGGGACTCAACCTGAACGCCATTTTTCCGCCATTTTTGGCTTTAATGAAATATGTCGTTTTACGTTTCAAGCAATCCAAAAAGTATATGCTCATCTCATGAATCTATGTTATGGGGTGATAGTAAATTTTTGGGTAAAAATAAGAAACATTGAAGATTTATTGAAGTTTTAAAATTAGAATTTATAGTTAATAATTAATGGATGAACACCAAAATAACCCACTGGCAACCTGGGGTGCTCTTGCGTGGGTATCGACTGTCTGTTGGTGTTCCAAAAATCATTTTCTTTCTTCTATCCTTTCTTTAAACCTCTTAAATTTCATTCAAATTTAGGTTGAGTCCCGTTTTAAGCTCCCTTATGTTCTGGGGGAAGGAATGTTTCAAAACGTATAGGTGTGAATTTTTTTTAGGTAAATTAGATCTTTCATATTTAGCTCTGTCCCTAGGGCTTTTGTGCAGCATTGAAGTTTTCTAACAAATGAGTGCTTTATTGAATCGTTTTAGGAGAGGCCGCTGACCAGTAATCGACGGGGCATGGAAGCAGCTGAAGGCGAACTGCGGTCTGAGTTGTTTAAGAAGTCGGGAGCGGAAGAAAAACCAAAGTACCGGTGAACACAACGACCCTTGTGCTTGTGGACAGCGAAAACAAGATTAAAACCCTAATGGGAGAGTAGTGAAAAATATATTTGTCAAACATTGCTGCAATAATTATAATAAATGAAATGTAACAATAAACCTGAACTAGACAAACAGTTTGTCCATTCCTTACCAAGGCATTTGAACACAGCAATTGCAGTAATTATTTGTATTTTCATTGGTTCTGGCTGACACTCCTGAAAGCCACAAGCTGCCAGCAGATTTCCCAGTAATCATATATCAACTGAATTTCCGCAACACGTGAAATCAAATTAAGGCAACTTGTTCAAATTCTCCTACCTCTCCAATACGGTGTTTAATTACCTAACAATGGTTACTGTAGAAATGCTTAGTGTGTGCCACCAAGGGATGTTGAAGTTTTCCTCAAAGCATTTTGGTCAACAACAAAAAAAATATTAACTTCATGCAAAGATAATATTCTTTATTCAGTTTAGATTGTGAAATCGCTACCCTTTTACATACCTCCAGACTAAAAAAGGACTCCTTCCGGGCGGAGCATTCCCGAAAAGCCCATTGTATGGATTAGCCTCCCCCCGCACACAGCTTTCAACAAGGTATGTTCTAGGGAGGGCCAGTTGTGTTTGCGTCAGCTCATGATCGCCTTCTAATGAAAATAGAAAACCGGTCCATGATAAACAAGATATTCTTGACCCTGTCCTTTTCCTCTTCATCAAGGGTGGGATATGACTTGTTGGATTCGCCTCGAGATGACAACAAAATGCAGCATATAGATAAGCAACATTTATCATGAGCAGCTAATCCTTGAAGCTGAAGTTTAACACTGAACATATAACAACATTTCACAGAATATAAATGTAAGACAAGTGATTATTTGAACGCCGGTAAATCGACTATTTTCCCCTAGAACAGAAGTGATATCAGTCTATCATTTCTACTCTGTGTCATAAATAGCTTCCCCTCTCCTGACTAAAGATGTGGCGTCTACTGAACTTGTGACACACAAGGAGCAACAACAAGAAATAACAGGCCTTAGTCCTCTTAAAAATTTGTTATTAGTTATGTCGCCTAAAACTTTCTTAACATCGAAAAAATTAACGCCTTTTGTTTTCAGAAGGATTAAAAAAACTGGCGTTTTGCGAGAACGAAATATAAAGGTGAGCTAGGAAAAGAGAAAAGAGAAGGCAGCTAATTAATTAATCTCGGCAGATAAGATTCATTTTCCTAACATTTTTTGCCACTCAAGAACTGAAACAAGCAAACTGTACTAGCTTTCACATAGTTTCCTTTAAGGCCTAAAAATGATTTGGAAAAACAGTACTGACAACGCCATTCCAAGCCTGAATAGACAATTCTCGTCGGGTGCCACTGATACTGCAGCAGAGACCATTCAAGAATAACACAGCCTTTAAAAACGAGAATCATGACATTGGAAATTAGAGAAAAAAGATTGAGAAACTCAAGTTCCGTTCACAGGACTAGATTTTTCCTGCCGTCATCATTGTTCTTGAGTTAATGTATGGTGAACGTCACTCAGATTTAGTCATAAATGACCCAGCGGGGTCGCGGGACATTTTCATTCCGGGTTTATTCTGTTTATTGGAAAAACAAAACTCAGAACGGACAGCATGTGAAAAAACGAAAGCTAAGGCGGAGAAAATGAAAAAAAGAAGAGATACAAGCTTGACTAAAATATCAAACCTATGCCGGTAGGAACATGAAAAGAACAGCTATCGTAAAGGGATCGCAGGGAGGGAGGGTGGGTGGGTGGGTGGCGATATTTGTAGCGCAGTCTTGGTGTCTACCGTCAAAAGACTTTAAAATGTGACATTCATTTTAATGAGTGGTTATAATATCACTGCGCAAATAAAAAAGAGCCATGAAGATAACAAAGCTATTTCCAAGAGAGTAATGACTTTAATATGTATATATAAATAAAATACTGTCATGAAAATAACTTTCAATAGGAAGAGATATTTGGCATTTTCTTTAAACGGCCTCGTCCAATTTATCTATACTAAAAACAACTGTCCAAAGTCGCGATTATATTGACTAGAATGGATGACTAGAACGAATCTGTCCGGGTTTAAAAAAAAAGAATGGTTTCTGAAATATACCAAGTGCGTGTGTGGAACACACGCATTACCTTATATTTAAATATAGGAATATAACTAGACTGCTAGCTGTCCCTTTTCAGTCAATCGAGCGGGCGCGCTAATCACAAAAACAAGCTCGGCGAGACTGGAGCGAGCGAACGAGCCGAGGGGAAACTGGGGGAAAGGCAGTATTTGCTCGCCCGCTTGACTATCTAGAGAGGGACTGCTAGCAGTCTAGAATATAACAAAGCATTTTAACAACGCGAACAAAATCTACGCGTTATAAAATTAACGCGAATTTTCGAAAGGTTATGTTTACATGGATTTATTTAACACGAATTCTCGTGTGGTATATGCATTTAATTAACGTGAATTTGATGCGTAATAATTTTTATAGTAACTTGCGCTTTTCAAAAGACAAAACAACAACGTCCAACAACAGAACTCGAAGTTTAACACTGATGCATGTTAATAACATGCATCGTTAATTTCCTATAATAAGGTAACACTTTCATAAACTACTCCTACAACGACTTTCTATTCATTTACTCACTTTTACTCCTTCTAATGGCTCGTTACGGACTGCAATAAAGTTTCCTAAACCAACGAAGAACAGATCCATGGCGGCAATAAGGCAATTTGAATGGATTATTTCAAAGGTGAAGGTGATCCGGCGAGGCCAGGAAGCACCTAGCAACTTTATTTTACAATGAAATACTTGTGATATCATATGCACATTATTCTCCCTTTTTGACCAGAATACTTGTTGTCCAGCCCCAGATAAAGGTTAGTTTCATAAACTAAGGAAAAAGTTTCGCCGGCTTCATTTTCGCCTTCTACTCCCAGCCCCACCCTCCCACGTAGAATAAAAAGCCGGGGAATCGTTTGCGTGGAAAGCCGTTTTCCGCATATTGTGACAGACACTGCATGGGATGGCGACTTTGTTTCTAGCCATTTGACAAATTTGTCGCTTACAGTGAAGATAAGACATCGGACATTTGAAATTAATCGTTCGAAAACGAAATAAAAGGACCAAACACAGGCTACCAAGTTATTGGGTGTGTAAGTGGCTGACAGAAACACAGCTAAAGAGAAAGGACAATTGCAAGTTGAGACAATGAAATCCAAATTTCTCGCAGTTTTGTTTTGTGTGACGATGCTATTGCTGCTAACCAACACTGATGGATGGGTGACAAAATTAGGCAAGCGAGGTAACGTAAGAAAGGTAAGTCTTTAATCAACAAACGAGGAATGTGAACACACGATCGGAGGTTAAGTTTTGCTTTCTCCATTTCAGTTCGAAGGCCGCCACTTCGAATTCTTCTCCTGGACAATCACTATTCAGTCACAGTTTTTCAAATTCAACAGAATGGAGCATTTGCAAAGTAGTTTAAAAAAGCACGAATTATTTTTTTAGTTCGAGCCTGGCCATTGCTCTCATCAAGTATTGTGTCCCAAGAAAGAACACTTTGCTCTAACCATAGTTATTAAAGCTCAATGGTTATGTTGTAGTTCAAATGCTTCTTTGGTTCCAAATTGATTTTTGTTTTCTTTTGTCTCAGAATATGATAATGAATCTGAGACAAAAGAAACTAAAAATTAAACTGCTTGAAAATTTCAAACCAGTTTGATTTTTATTTTCCTTTGTCTCAGAATATGATAATGAATCTGAGACGAAAGAAACTAAAAATTAAACTGGTTTGGGAAAGAAAAATTTAAACCACAACAGTTACAAAACTGCGTAATAAATTTTCTTTGTTCAATGTTTTTGTTAGAGTTTTTCGGCCTTGAACGTGCAGAACTACAATAAATTTTTGAACTTTGTTCGATCAACTAACCGATAGAAATGTTTCCGTTAATTTATTCAGTCATAGCGTTTGATCGAAAAACAAAAGATAGGCATGATTGTAGAACTTTCAACATAATTTGAATCCCCTGTAGTCTGCAAGGTTTCATAACAAGTCCTTTGACTATGGTCTAAAAAAAAAGCTCTGCTCTCTTGCTAGGCGCAGTGCGTTAACAGTCAGCAGAGAGTGGTTTGAGTAAAACCAAGAGACAGCTTTATGTTCTCTTGGTATAACTGACCTGCCAAGCGGAGCAGCACTGTCCATTCGTAGTCTCTTGACTTGATGGTGTGGGAACCAACGTAAGCACTCCGCCGCCTTGAGCAGATCTAAGGGAGGGACCGTGGGACCCGAAATGGTTGGAATTGTTTTGGTCCCTCGTTGCTGGCGGTAATTTAATGTACAAAGGCCCTGGAAATTTTACGGAACCCTTAGTGGCACACAAACAGCGTGTCCTGTTTCCTCTTTTTTCCCGCTTCCAAATATGCAATGGCTTGTAAAAGAACATAATTTCTGTCGAACTTCAATTTTTTTACAGTGCAGTTAGTTCGTCGGAATGGTCTAAATGTGCTAGAAAACCGTAACTGTGTTTCCAAGGACCACCGTAACAAAACAGAAGCACCGGATCCTGTAGTAAAGGATGTAATCAGCTGTAAAAATGAAACAGTATGATACAAAAGCAAGGCTGGTTAAACGGTACGGACATTACACGTTACAATTTAAACGTGGAGTTGCAATAGCCTACTATAATAATAATAATAATATTAAGAAGAAGAAGAAGACGAAGAAGAAGAAGAAGACGAAGAAGACGAAGAAGAAGACGAAGAAGATGACGAAGAAGACGACGAAGAAGACGACGAAGAAGACGACGAAGACGACGACGAAGAAGACGACGAAGACGACGACGAAGACGACGACGACGACGAAGACGAAGACGACGAAGAAGAAGACGACGAAGACGACGAAGAAGAAGACGACGAAGACGACGAAGACGAAGACGACGAAGAAGACGAAGAAGACGAAGACGAAGAAGACGAAGACGACGAAGACGACGACGAAGACGAAGACGACGACGACGACGACGACGACGGCGGCGGCGGCGACGGCGGCGACGACGACGACGGCGACGTCAATACAGGAATGCCGGTGTCGAGGTTTCTCAGTTCCTCACATTTTTTGATGCGCCCTGAGGAAGAAACATGGTTCTATTAAGGTGTATTGTGTATGGTTGTAGCAACACGCACCAAATAACGGAGGAACTGAGAAATCGCGACACTGGCATTCTTGTATTGACGTCACAGTGGACTATTTCCAGTCTTTCTTCTTGCGCGGTTTTGTAACACACCGGAAGTGAAATTTCACGTTTTTAGACGGCCAAAACGCGGAGAAGGAAAATCGATATCGAATATTTTTTTCCATTTTTTTATCAGAACATCATGTAGATTCGATCAAGCAAATAGAAAAATCACTGTCATATACACTTTAAGAGGTTTACGGTTGTAGTTTAAATTTAATTAATTTAGAATGTTTAAATCTAAAATATTCACTTTTATCCTGGTACCTTTTAGGATAGAAAAAGTCTAACACCTGTTGATTTGGTATATCTGTTGGGTGAATAAAATAAAATCAATATCGAATCAATAGGAATTTGCAGTGCATATCCATTGAATGGCTCTTCATCTACTGTTTCCAGGTCCGAATTGGAATTTTATCACAATCGAGGCCACATCTTTGGCTAACAGGACGTCGCTGTAAATACCATACGATGAGACCATCGGGATTTCAGTTGTCACAAATCACGTTTTCGCAAAACGGTCGAGAAGGTGCGTACGAAGTATGCTGCAATTTTACAAGAATAATAAAGATTGGAACGGACTTTTAAAAAAAAGCGATTGTTGAGGATTAGCCTCAACAACTATTTTGAAATACGAGCAAGACCCCTGGTTGGGCCCCGTCGGCTAAGAGCTACAGACAGGTAGCTCTACGGCTTCCGGCGGGAGAAGATCGTACGACTCCAGTGTTAAAGTGACAGGGGTCACTGTAAGAGTTAATTACGGTTTTGTTACCTTTTTCAAAAGGTATTCAGTTGTACTAAACGTTTTGGAATTCAAAAAACGAAACAATCTGTCATTTTGCTCTCAAATATAAAATCAAGGCAGAATTTTTTCTATGAAACCATTTTTAATGCCAATGAAAATTGTGAAAATGCTAAATGTTTTTTTGTGGTACCCCTTAGCTAGAGGTAGACATTAGTAGGGGCCACGCCCATATTATCAGACTGCTAGCAGTCCTCCTCTGGATAAAAAGAAACCGAACAAATCCAGCTGTTTGATCAGCCTTGCATGTTAAAGTTTTTTCTCTCTGGATAGTCGAGCGGGCGAGCAAATACGCGATCGACGATCGACCGTGCGGCGACCGAGCGAAAGTAATGCGAACCGAGGTGGCGCTGGGGAAGAGTCGGTTTCCCCTCGGCTCATTCGCTCGCTCCAGCCTCGCCGAGTTTGTTTTGGTGATCAGCTCGCCCGCTCCATCGACTGAAATGGGACAGCTCAGCTAGTCTACCATATTATGAGAGTCTGGTGCATCTTTAGATCTTCGACGAGCATCCTGGTGACGTTAATATAGGAGTCCCCCCGGGCCGCTCAAACCCTGACCTTGTTTAAGCTACAACGTAACTCTCTCATTTTCCTAACCTGTTTAAGACAGAATTCCAATTTTTGTGACCCCTCTTAGACATTTACTAATTGTCTCAATGGCTTTGTGTGTAGTGTAATTAAGCTTGTGATCAATGCCGAAGTCAACGGAAGTCAGGTAGCGCCAGAAAAATACTGGTTAAAATTCGGCTTGTGGTGAGTTTTCTATGATTAATTAAGATATATGTTTTTCCTGTTTAAGACAGGCCAAGTAAAGATACTCCGTTTAAGACAAAAAGTGATGAAATCGATGCCATGTTCAAGACAAAAAAAAAACTGAAAACCATCCCAGTCGGGCCGGAGGACGCACAGAGTGTGCTGTATACGGACGGACGGACGGACAAAGTGTGCCGTATACTTCAGGGGTATCCCTGTTTCTTCTTCATTTCTTGTACTGTTGTTATAATTGTCGAGGTCGATAGCGACACAGTACTTTCTTTTTAACCGATTGTCTGACGGAATCTTAATTTCGTGACATTACTGGTCAATCATTAGATGTGTTAAGCTTTGAACAGAACAAATTTGTACTAATAATGGGAGCATTTATCGCCGAATGCGGAAAATGCCCGCGGGCGGCATTTGATCATGAAGTGTTGATACCTATGGATTTAAGCCTAAGAAGTTTACTGTTTTGTAACTTTGCCCTAATTTTTGAAAGTGGTTTCATAATGAGCCATAATACCGAAATCGGTATTATTGGAATTTGGTTGGCATTGCTGCAAAAACAGTCATTCGACTCTAAATCAAGAAAAGCACTGCTTTTAGCCGTGTTACAGAACATTCTGATCTGACTTTGTTAGTCGCCATGGTCATGTATTGAAAAACCAAATGGCCTTCGTATCACTCAAAACGATTACCAGAGATTTGTTATCCCCCGCAACACGCGAACACACCTGTAAGCAATTACAATTTGTTTGGTCCATTTAGCATCTTCATTAAAGTGTGTTTTCAAAACATAACTGTGTTTTGAAAAATAAGACTTTATAAAGGAGATTAATTTTAAAGTGAGACGAGGCTTAAGTGTTAGTTACACTATGCAATACTTTAATGATCTATTATTGCTGAGAGCAAGGAAAAGAAAAGCCCGGTATTTTGGACTCAAAGGGATACCGAAAAAAGAGTAGGATTTCAAATGATTTAAACAATCTTTTCAATAAATTTCTTACAACGGACATGACGGATCCGACTGCAGCCTTTTTATCAGTAGAATCTAAATGCTATTTCTGATTGCCGGTTAAGGTGGCTCTACCGACCTGAGGTCTGTTATCCACCACTGTATGGCGGGAAAACGTTACTTCTTGAGCTCTTGAATGCAAAGCAAAGAATTCTGTTATTTTGTTTTTTAAATGCGACCAATGAAGTTAAGTTGGGAAAATAACTATTATTAACACAAAATTAATGACGTGCCGGCGGATATTATTATCTGCCTATGGTTGTAACGATCTTGCATGTAAAATGATTTACAAGCTCATCATCAGGTGTAAAAAAGCTAAAACGTAACTTTGATCAAGCCGAAATGCCTGGTGGTCTAACGAGGCTAAAAACTGACGATCGTTTGTACACTATCAGGAGTCTGCTCGACGCCTGAACATTGCTGCAGGTTTAATCGTTTCAGGGCATTCAGGTAATCAGTCGCCCGGATCACCACAATTAATTACAATATATCCTAGTTGGCTGATGGAAAGAAATAATGAGTTATGGATATTCCAAAGGGTGCGTCCTTATCTTTGATAACAAATCCTTTTACTGCAGCAAGTTTGTTTCAAGATTAACACTACATTTGCGATTTCCCACGGCTTTCGTTTGCAGCTGGAACGGCGAAGATGAATTATGATGAGTCCATAAGTAACCGATAGCAATGTTTTTGTCGGAATCTGGTCAAGGTTGTACATCACCTCCTATTTCAGTATTCTTTGAACGAAAGTAGGTCAACTACGCCGTGCTCTCTCACCTTTGTCTGACGCCCCCGGGGGGGGGGGGGGGGGGGGGGGGGGGGGGGTACTCCCTTATATGCGCTATATAAGTATGTACCGCCCGATAGGGTAGGGTTTTTGAGGTGCTCAGTCATTAAATAGGGTATCCGTTTTGGTATTTTTGGTATTGTGATCCATACCGTAAAATGCCGTTTATAAGCCCTGGGCTTATACAACTTCGTAAGGGTTTTTGGCTGGCAAGCAAAAAATATTGTGATAAAGAAGCGTTGTTTCAGTTAATTGGGTGTACATTTTTGTAAAGAATTGTTGTTAAGAAACTGTGGTGTGCTTATACATAGGAGGGGGTATAACCGGAATAGTTTTGTTACCAAACTGATGGGCCTATAACGGGGGGGGGGGGGGGGGGGGGGGGGGGGGGGGGGGGGGGGGGGGGGGGGGGGGGGGTGGGGGAGGGGGGGGGGACTTATAACCGACATTCTGCGGTATCTTTCTTCGGCCAGAAGGGAGATAGGGAAGCCTTTCCGTTCTCTTGTCGGGTTCTCTTGGAAGCCAAATAATTGTTTTTCGAGGACGTGTTTTTACACACACGTTTAGGGAATTAAGCCAGTTTGTTTACAGATATTTATATTTTCAGTGATCAGCTTCTAACTCGTCCTTCTCAAACTATAGCTAACAATGCAAAGACATACTGACATGATCATAAAATGACCACCAGTTGTCTTTCGATATAATTTTTTCACTGAAAATAGCCCAATTTCGATATATTAAAATTCAACTTGAAACAAAAGACATCACTACGAGGCTTAGGGGAATAAACCATATACAGTCGACTCCCGATAACTCGAACCTTCAAGGGAAATCGAAAAAGGTTCGAGTTATCGGGAGTTGAGAACAAATGACCATAAAGTAAGTGGAAAACCGTGACCACATGCACCCGGGCACGTGCACTTTTATTCTTACAACGTAGTACATTTTTAAATACTGTAAATCTAATTATAATTGTTTGTAATGGAATACGTAATCAGATGTTTCTTGACACATGTATTGTACAAGCAGAACGTAACGTAACAATAAAAAAAACAATGCAAAACATCGGGGGAAAACCAGGTAATACGTTCAACGTCAGGATACTGCGACAGACTAAACGGACTGACCTCTAGAATACTTGGCTGCTTAAAAATAAATTCAATGTTTTGTTCTACAGTACTATATTTTTTGACTTGTCACGTCTTGACAAACGTGGTTCGAGTTATCGAGAGTGAAATTATATAGAAAATGACCTGAAGGGAAATGGAAATTACTTCGAGTTAGCGGGATGTTCGAGTTATCGAGGGTTCGAGTTACCGAGGGTAAAATTACAGTAAATGTATGAACGAAATCCACGGGAAATCGATTTTGGTTCGAGTTAGCGCGAGGTTCGAATTAGCGAGGGTTCGAGTTATCGGGAGTCGACTGTAAATCCCTACTATCATTCCCCTAAGCCTCGTAGTGATGTCTTTTGTTTTAAGTTGAATTTTAATATATCGAAATTGGGCTATTGATTGCAGCAAATTTTACAAAAGGTTTTAGGTTGACATCTAGGGTGCTCGCATGAGTACGTACACGCCCTGTAACAAGACAATTACTATTTGGCCAAAAACTACAATCCTGACTCAAATGGTAAAATACATTTTCGGGGAGACAGGGAAACATACATGAGTTGCATAACTTTCAGTGCAAACAAACTGGATTTACGCGGACACGTCCTGCTATCAGAACCAAATTCTAGACTTTAACTCCTGTCCCACGGAATTTATGCCGGTCCAATACTTAGAGAATATTGGACCAGCAATAGGGCAATATGATTGGTTGATTTTAGTTACTGGCCCTCTGAATGTCTTAGTCGTGTAATAAAAGGGCTTAAACCAAATTTAAACCCAGTCATTTTTGTAGTTTTGTAAAAGTAGGCGTACAGCTGTGAGATATCGTGGCGTCGACTTGTTTCGCTTGTGACCTTTTTTGTTGAGCGCTGAAATCTGTTGTTTTTAGTTCTTTAATACTTCAGAAAAAAACCTAATTTAAGTTGCTCTATTAATACTAAATTTTGCAAATCACTTAATTTGGGCATCGCTAAAAATAGCAGCCTTTAGGTACCCGAGATCTTTGTCAAAGTGAGACCCTGTTCACTTGGAAATAAAACTCATTTAAAAGGTCTCGCTTTGGTTGTTTTTATACTGACTACAAAATGGTCTATGCAAAAAACAGTGTCAATGCCATGTAGCGCATGAATCTTTTAAAGATTTATAAGTAATTCGAAGCGGAAACTTTTATAGACCGAATGCAAATATGGCCGTCCAACAATTTTTTGTTTGGACAGGTTCTCAAGAAAAGAAAAGCAATTGAATAATGATAAAGATCAGGTCAAAATAAGTCATTGTGTGCATTTTCAAGGCCATATTCCTATTTTAGGAGAAGTTATAGGCAATCAAATTTTGGGAAAAACATGAAAGCGAGGCTAGTCAGGATAGAATGTCTTTTCTCATACAAATGCTTACAATTTCAGTGAGCCATAACTTTGCAACCGTTAAACCGAAAACACTCAAACTTTGCAAGATAATACACTTAGTAGCACTTGTTTACGTGATATCATTAATTTCTCTGAAAACATGGCCAAACAAAAAATTGCCTGGCGGCCATATTTGCATTCGGTGTATACACTCTTCCACCATGCATGTGATCTGCAAATTTTAGGGAATTTAAAAAAATCATAGTATTCTAAATTTGCAGAAACACGTTCTAAATATTATGCAATGATATCCAAAACAGTTTTATTTTTAGAAAGAAACTCGACAGTTTTGTCACCAGCCAGCTCAGTTACCCGGAAAAAGTCATATTTTTGATCCGCTTAACAGCGTCTTACGGATCACCATGCAAGACCTGATTGTATAATCATTTTATGTTTGTTTGCTCAGTAAACAATACATATTTAACATCGGTCAAACGTCAACCTCAAATCCGACTAAAAATGGAATGTCAATTTACCATGGTGTTAGCATGGAGGGTAGAATGGGATTATTGGGCGGGGGCGAAAAGACTGCAAAGCAAGCCAAGGTGAAAATTGGGAGAGAAGTTTAGTTTTTTATTGATGAGCCTAATATATGGCCTAGCTCGCCACTATACTCTCGTAGCTCGTTGGTTAGAGCATCCGACCGGTGTGTGGAAGGTCCTAGGGTCGTTTCCTGTCAGCGATACAGATTTTATTCTTTTTCCCACGCTCGAGACAGGATGAACACTACATCTTTTTCAAATTTAGTTATATAGTCTAACGAATTCGTCACAGGTTAACACCTCATGAAAATACAAATATGAACAAATAAATAAATAAATCGATATAGAGGGAACAAAGTACAAACGGAAATCGGAGGCAGGGGAAATAACAGAACTTTCGTCTCAATGGACACATGGAGTCGTTGCAGGCGCTAGCTATCTCAGCTCTACAGTCGATGCTCCCGTAAGCAGACACCCTCGGGAAGCAGGAAAAGTGTCCGTAACTGCAGGTGGCCGCTTACGGGAATGATTCTCGTAAGAGGAGGAATCAAACGGGGTTTTATCAAGGTGGCCATAAGTAGAGCTGTCCGCTTACGAGAGTGTTTGTTCCCCATTAGAGATTTAATTTGCTCACAGATAACCGGTTGATGCTTAAAATGAATTGAGCATTCGTTCTTTTCAGTAGTCTTCGAATGTTCGCCACTTCTGGTTTAATTCAGGATTTACGGATGGCACCGTTTTCATTCACGATGCTCGATCCGTGTTATTATCTGTATTTAACTGTACTCGTTTTCTAACCTTTGTACCACCTAGAATGTTTCATACAGAGCAACGTTTTCACTCCCAGAGCAGCCGGAGGAACTAAGTGCAGTGTCGCCCCTTTTTGAAGAAAGAAAACACGACAAGAGAACGTTTTCTTGGATACGAAAAGCCACTGAAACATGCCTCTCGAAACCCCGGTGAATCCACAACCACAGAGTTGGCCGGACTATGAATCATGAGACGAGGTTCCCCAAATTTAATTTATTAGATAAAATACAAATGAAAGCTTGTGAACAATTCATTCTTAATTAATTATGAAGATTGGACAACTGATTCAGTTTTTCATTCGGGCATTGTAAAACAAAACTAAAAAAAACTGACTGCGACATGTTAGCGTAGTGATCGTCAACTGACGCTAAAGGGTTTTTGCTCAAAAAATTGTATTGCATTGTAAATAGGCAGTATCTTATTTAGGTGTCCCAAATTAGTGTAGGGTTCCCATCCTCTGCTATGCTCCACTGACACGTTAAAAAAGTTCTTCTTGTTATTATATTTTTACTAAAAAAAGACTGTGTACACAAAAATGCTCTTTCGATTAATTAAGTTACTTAGTACGTTGTCTTAATCAACTTACTTAATCTATGGGATATTGGTGTGCCAACAAGGACATTCTCAGAACAAGCGTTTAAGTAAAAGAGGTGTGGCGGAGTAACGGTTAGCACGTCGGAAGACAGCAGTTGATAAGAGTCCACGCTGTGTAGTTTACCTTGTCCAGAAGCCTCATTTGACATTGGGTACCAGCGTAAAACCAAAAAATGCTGGAGGTAACCCTGCGGCGATGGACTAACATCCCATCCAGTAGTATAGTTGTACTCCTAATTCCAAAACGATTAATGCATCGGAAATTTGGTTAAGAACGCAACGCCAGCTGTGGGCTGCTTGGTTCGTAATTCAACAAATTCAGCCATAGCAATACTTTAACGAGGCTTTGGACTAACTTGAAAAAAAAAAACAGAGGTTTCCTTTGGCGGCGCAACTGCGTTAATACAGGTACCATTGCATGTAAATCCACCGAAAACTGCATGTAACAACACACGATCATATTTTTTACCCCAGGAATTTACTTCTACGCAGAAGGGCAAATCTTTTTAAAGAATGGAATTTGGCGAATTCTGATATTTCAGCACCCTTTTAGCTTGACCCTCTCGTCCATCCGCAAACTTGTCTACGTCTATCACAGCTGCGTCAGAGCGTTTCATTGCAATAAAAACAGTTCAAAG
Organism: Dendrophyllia cribrosa; assembly: GCA_024195265.1. NCBI lineage: Eukaryota > Metazoa > Cnidaria > Anthozoa > Scleractinia > Dendrophylliidae > Dendrophyllia > Dendrophyllia cribrosa. The sequence goes on from JAJLRJ010000002.1 coordinate 29,212,753, forward strand.
TACGGATTTGACCTTTGTATTCACTTCCAAGGACAGCCAATGCCAAAGGTTTAATGAAAAATCCCAATTTTGCTGTCACAACCGCATCAGAGCATTTCGAAGCAATGAAAACACATCAAAGTATCGACTTAACTCTTGCACTTCCAAAGGCAGCCAAAATCAAAAGTTTGAAAAAAACCTCAAAGTTTGTTTGCGAAAAAAAGACAGTACCATAGGAAAGTAGCGGCGCTGAACAGCTTTAATTTGAATGACCCCACTGCAGGATTTCATCCACAAACTCGAAAGTTAGAGCCATTGTCACGGTACAACATGATAAACAGTGTCACAGATAAAATGCTGAAGAGCTTTCATTTGAATGGTTATACACTGCAGGGTCATTATTTCTTTTTATTTACAGACTTGACAGTTAGAACCGGCATATGACAACTGGGAAGAAATACAAAACTGAATGCAAGGCTGGCACTACGGCAAAGGGCAGATTTATTAACTGGGAAGAAAAGGGTTATAAAAGGTGCGGTGTTCCGGGAATAACTGAGTTTCATCTGCGGGTGGTAACTAGATATACCACTTTGCCCGCTTAGTGCCACTGTTAAGGGCTGAGCGGGCACAGCTGCGCGCCGGATTATCACAGGATCCAAGCAGAAAAGTAGTCCAAAGTTCTGTGTCTAATGAAGACACAAAAAGTAACATGTGCGGCAGAAAAACGCCGCGAGATATCAGTTACACCAGAGATAGGAACTAAAATTGTCTAGTTCTGCGACGCTGATCTTATCTTGTTGTTAAGACTGAAATACATTTTATTTGTTTTCACTCTGCCCGAAATTCAAGAAAATCCCATATTCACTTTCTAAAATATGGACAGACAAACACTTCCACCAGAAATTACTGCTGAATAGCTTTTATTTGAACGGTGACATAATAATATTTCGTTCATAGACTCAAACATTAGGACAACATTGCATTTTTTCAAGGTACCCTGTGACTGAGAACTGAAGAAAAACTATAAAGAACATCTTCCATTAAGGTTATCCGAGAAGATATTCGCACAGAATATAGTGAATGATTCAGCGTATTTTCTGTGACCATGATAGCCTTTTACCCTCTTACTGTATTTATAAATTGTACTTGTAATACAAATTAATTTCAGGCAGGTGTAATATATCATCAACTGTAAAGAATGTGTGATGCATGATCACATCTTGCTAGCCGGGGAGTACTCCCATATGTAAGCTATATAGGTATGTGTCGAGGGACAGGGTATAGTTTTTGAGGTGCTCAGTCCTTAAATAGCGTGTCCTTTTTGGTATTTTCCTTGGTTAGGATTCCTTTAATATGTTTTAGCTAAATTACCCAGCTAAACGAAAAAGATACGGTTATGATGGCGTATTAATGAAACAAGGCTCAGTCTAGTATTTTATGCCTCATGCAAAACTCTCCATGCACAGAAAAGACCGAAACAAAAACGACCTGTTCACACAATTCTGAGTTATCGTTTTGTGTCAATTTTCAATTTTCTACCCTCAAATAGGGTCAGGGTAAGAACCTTCGCGGCACACACCTATCCTAAATTCACGAAAGTACCCCCATCCCCGGGACTTGAGAAATGTGCAACGCATCTTTTCATTGTACCTAACTTTCATATTTAAACAAATGTATGGGAATACTGCGACAAGCAAAGCTTTACTGAAGCTTTAGATTTTAGGGTTTAGAGACAGGAATATGACTAGAAAATAGACAAGGTCTTGTTCTTCTATATTACATCTTTCTGTATTAAATGTTGAATCCCAAAGTCTCCTCAGGGGAAATACAAAACTGTTCAAGTTTGAATATAAGTTCGGGTTATTGGGAGTTACATCTGCGAGGAAGTGAAGCGGGAAAAGAGTTGCTTTTGGTTCATTTGGTGAAAACAAAAGTTTGTTATCGAGATTCTGCTGTTTAGCTGTCTTTTCAAACCACCATTTCGAGAGGTGTGAAACAGGATCAGCCAAAACAGCTTCACCTATCTCCAGTAATTATCTTTAACTGAATATCAAGTTCTTTATTGAAGTTTGCAGAGACACGCACCTACAAATTGTTTTGAACCGACTCGGTATAATTTCGCAGGAAGGAATTTAGTTCATCCCTTTCAGCAACTAAGAGTTTGACACACATTACCAATCACTCACAATCCGCCCACAATCCTTCTGTAAATGTGTCAGACCTTTTTCATCAAGGGGGGCTGCCACACCCATAAATTCATGGGACCCACGTCAGAGTTACCCATCATCTGTTGACGCTGTAAAGGGGTATTTTGCAAGAATCCGGAAACAGCTCATCATTATTTAACCACGAGTGTTCACCGAACTGAAATAAACGATCTTTCAACTTCCTATTTTGGTTTGCGGGAGTAACGTGTTGATTCATTGCAAAGCAAAAATCAAGCGAAGGGTAGGACAGTCAATTGAAATGAAAGCTAATGAGCAGTACTTTCTTGGTGCACTGTTTATTATGCTACACAAGGCGGTTCTTAATTTAGAATTTAGATAAAATGCTGAAGTGTATCCAGAAGTGAAAATTTGGATCCACTCAATTTTGGGGGGGAGGGGGCACTCTTCAAGGTGAATCGAAAAATAAAATCTTCATTTCATGTTTTTAAATTTATTACTATAAATCTCAAGGTAGACTTTGTGGACTGTCTTTTGAGCTGACATGTGTATAATGTTTTTTTTTTTTGGGGGGGGGGGGGGAGTACTCATGAAAACTTTTGGTGAGGGTGTGCGGTCTGCTTGTTGAAACCCTCCTGCCCTTAACCATTTTCAGACCTAGCCATTTTAATTTCCTCATTTTCAAGCAACAATGGCCAAATTCTATACCCATTTAATGATTTTCAGACCCAAACGGCTCGAAAACCATTAAATACCAATAAGGGCCGCACATACCTATACAGCTTATAAAGGGGAATACACCTTCCCCCCCCCCCCCCCCCCCCCCCCCCCCCCCCCCCCCCCCCCCCCCCCCCCCCCCCCCCCCCCCCCCCCCCCCCCCCCCCCCCCCCCCCCCCCCCCCCCCCCCCCCCCCCCCCCCCCCCCCCCCCCCCCCCCCCCCCCCCCCCCCTTCCCGGTATCTACCGTCATGCTCACCTTCTAGCGTCAAAAGGAATTGACTCTGTACTCAATTAGTGAAGCTTAAGTAAAGCCGGTTTAAAAACGCCTGATAAAAAGATAAAAGCCATCAGGCAACGGAAAAAAATCTGCACAAATAAACCGTTTACAACTTTTCTACTCCGGGTGTATCTTCTTTAAAATTGCTCACCTAGTCAGCTCAAGTGACTTAAAAATAAAAAAGCTCCACAATTGGCCTTTGAGCTGAAGCCGTTGCAAGGGAGTCAGGTATTGACGCAAATCGCTTTAGCGCTTGACGCGAATGGCAAAGAACTGAGCAGTATACTCATCTCGCAAAAGATAAGAGATCAAGAGATCGCGGGCGGATGTGATAAACATCACGAGCTGATCTTTCAGTTTTTGAAATAGCGGCCTTTTAAAACGATGAAATGAGCGCGCAGATGTGTTAAATGTAATGGTTTCGTCTTCGATTGCTTCCTGTGTCCGTTATAAAACCACCGCACGTGGAGCTTTCATCCAATTGCCTAGCCGTGGGCACGGAAAAACTGCGCGCACCTGCTTACTATCCAAGATAATGGCGGCTAGACGAAAGGGACGCGCACTATTTCTGATTTCAATGCAACACGTGTTCAAAGAATCAGGAAACACGGAGATTTTAAAGGCAGCCATTGTGATAGCGCAGTTTTCCACAATGGAGTCGAGTGTCACTTGATATTCTCCAAAGCTCTAAGAGAGGCATTTTGCTTGTTTTCTTTTGCGAGGAAACTGTATCTGCATCTCGAGTTACCTTCGTGAAAGGCTAATTTGTCAAAGGATTTAAACCCTAATTGACGCGTTAGCTGCAACCTTTGGCCCGCTTTTGTGTTTTGATGACTAATAGCCAATTACATCGGAGAGTGATACTTAACGCCCCAAGACAGTCCTTTTTTCCATTATACCTTCGAAACAAATTATTTTCCAAAACAGGAAAAATATGCAACAAACCGGGACAATTCTTAAGAAAAATAAGTAACATTACAACAGGTTAGTTGCTAATAAATGGATGCATCTGAAGATAGGAGGCAGCTATCGCAATCCACCAAGTGTTATCACAGACTGGTTTTGGCGCAAGCCGAGCCATTTGCTTGCACCTAATGCGAATGCCACCCACCAAACTGAGATAACAGCTTCAGTCGTACAGTAATTGCTTGAACATCCGCCGGCTCTTTCTTTTAAAAAAATTACAGAAATAAAATTGCAAACGGAGATGACTAAAATGATAGGCGCGAGCTTTAATTTGTTACAGTTACAGCGTTGATTTGTTTAAGTCGATGGAGATTTAAGTTTTCGTTATTGATTTTATCTCGGAAATTCTACAACGCACCAAAGCAAGAAGAGCCATATTCAAGCCAGAAATAACTGCTGCATCTTTCATCTGCCAGATTAATTGCTGGCGGTTCTTTGAACGCCATTACGAGCTGTCATTTTCTGCGTGTAATCGTATAACTTTAATTTTGACAAGAAGTAAGGAGCGCGTTTAAAGCGTTCTGAAAACTGATTTGGGTTTGCAATGTATCCATTGTTTTCTTTACTGAAACGAAGGGGCACTATGCGGTAGGAGGCCACTCAAAAGGTGTTTATAGGCTTAACGAGAATTGCGCTAACTTTCACAGCTACAAATATTTTTTAACGCACAATTGACAACAAATTGTGTAAATGAGTAATGAAGTGTTTCCTGAATAGTAAACGACATTCATACAACAGAACAAGTAATACTAAAATAAGTACGGATTTTAGAAATGACACAAGCCATATTTCTTTCTGAACAAGCCAGAAATTCAAGGGCTCGTGTGAAGGATTTTCACATTTCATTAGAGCTATTCATGAGGGCTGTTTATTTTCAGACCCGAAAAAGTTTTGCCATTGATGTAATTTGGAACAATTAGCGACACTTAGCTAGAACAGGAAACAAGGTCTTTACGAACGGCTTCGTAAACTTCTCGAGAACGAAAGGTCCTTGTCGAGATTCTCTTTACTGATCTTATTTGACAACAAGTAAGGAGTCAAAATAGATGCGAAGAGCTTAGTTGGTCTCACTGTTTTTGTAGCACTTTGAGTCATGTTTGTTCAATAAATAAACTTGGCACAAATCCTGTCCATTCAATTCCCCCTAAATCGACACTGACATCTCGATGTCGTACACAAACCACAGCGAGGTTTACGCTTTGTAAATGCTGCGTTTTGGGACGAAAGAATCTCGGCACCGATTTTTATCTCGCGGAAAACAGTTAGGGAGCTCCATTAGGTGACACAGACAGTATTCCAATTGATTGCTAAGAGGAGCCGACAAGTTTGGAAGCACAATATGCACTGCAAGACGCGACGTTATCTCAAAATGTGCATCTAATCTACCGCTTTACAGAAATTGGACGACAGGCCCGCATTAACTCTACCTTACAAAACGCAGGCATATACCTGGGCCGGCTAACCGTGATAATACTGAAAGGTTTTTGAACAAATTTAGCCGAGGTAAGCTGGTTAGAAAAAGTCCTTTCAAGAAATTTCATTGTTCTCTAAATCGTCCTTGAACTGAATCGCTTTTAGGCCAAGATCACAGTGCATAGTTAACAGCAAGCGACTACAAACGTGACTTCCAATGAACAGTGTGTTGACAGTTTTCCGGTCTGTGGCTTGCTTTTATCCATTGCTTCCATTAATTTTCTCGAGCGACGAACAGAAATAACATATTTTCATACTATCTAGATAGTAGTTTCGGTAAATATGCGTGTTAATTTATTGTGTGGTCAGTTAAAAGGATCGATTAAATGCAATGGGGTGATTCAAATCCTTAACATTCCTGAGGGGGATGACTTCAGATTATTTGGAGCCATTAACTTCTTACAGGTTAAAAATGCGCACGGATTCCTTACCATGAATTCCAGAAAAAAGAAATCATCGGTAAAAACAAAACCTTTGTAAAAATAAAAGGCTTAGTTCATTCTCTGATAACTGATGTGATTGTCGGTTGTGAGATATAAGAATCTATTGACAAAGATTTGGAACTATGACGCAAAAACTGGGTCATGAAGAATTTTGTTTTTGAGGTTAATATTGCAAAATATCGAGGCCAGATGTACTGCTTGTGGTTTCAGAAAAACATTTATATGCATAGTTGTTTTCAATTTTTCTTTGCAACAAATAAACTCCAAAAAGAAAACACTTCAGGAAATGCGCGATAAGATTCATTTAGTGGTTTAACGCCGTAAATACATCGATTCATTCTGCATTCTGTTATCATAGGAAACTAAAATTCTAAGTCTATTAGATATAAATCTGACTCTATCATGCTACAATTCGAGACGAAAGTCTCTTTGATGGTCAAAAATAGACGATCATGGTTACATATAAATACTTAACAAATATAACTGAAAAATATGAACAGGCATGCTCTCTTTCCATTTGTATGCCGGGCTGAACGGTTTGTATTACAATTCGGAGTCTTGTTTGTTCTCTAATAAAAAAAAAAATACCTTTACTCTTGCTTTACGCTGTAGAAGGTAGAGATCGCTTTTTGAAATATAGAATAAATACGGACTTCTATAAGGGAAGAGTCAGACCTCAAATAACTCTAGAAAACACTTTGAGACTGGATTAAACCAAAGTGTATGACTATATTCAAATCAAATTTATTCAGCAGTACTTACCCATGGTAATGGGTTATTATGCTGTAAAAAGTGATTTTAGTTCAGTTTGAGTCTTGGATAAAATCCTTTAATGTTGACCATTCAAAACGAAAAGCTACTGGGCAGCACTTTCTTTTTTAGTACTGTCTACTATATTGTTCAAAGTGGTTCTAACTTTTGAATCTGTCTCGTGGATGAAATCCTAATGTATGATCATTCAAATGATAGCAACTAAGTAGAACTTTCCTGTGTGTCTATTACATCGATTATGGTATAAAGGTGATGTTAACATTTTAGTTCAGACAAAATCCTAAAGTGTGACCATTTAAATGAAAGCTATAAGAGCAGCACTGTCTTGTGGTACTGTTTATTATGCTGTACAAAGTGGTTCTAACATTTGAATCTGTGCCGGATAAAAATATGTTATTGCTAGGGACCATTCAAATGAAAGCTTTTTAGCAGCGCTTTCCTGTGGCCCTGTTTATTATACTACACAAAGTAGTATTTTAAGTCTTTAAGTGTAAGCATTCAATTCTTGTGAGTAGCTTTTTTCCGTGGAGCTGTTTGTTTTCCAATCCTGTGACATTTGGGATTTGTTTTCGGTTTTGTGTTGTTTTTCTTGCGCGCACTTGGGAGAGGAAGCCTCAACACTACTTAAACCCGCTTAGTAGTTTTCGTGTGTTAATTATGTGAGTAAGATTCTAAAGTGTCACTATTTAAGCTTTGGAGTAGAACTTTCCTATGTATAGTGGTAAGTACCGTTTGTATCCTTAGTTAAGTCCGGGGGTAATTAAGGAAAAGAACATCCCTTCATATAAGTAGCAAACTGAAAGAACCAGCACAACTTCACTAGTGACTCAAAACAGGGAAAAAATATTGCCAAAAATTTTACCCAATGTCGAGCTCCAGATACCACGCAGCTATTTATAACCCGCTCTAATTTCAACTACAAGAAGACAAAATATTAAAAAACAACAGACTGAACTCACTGTATCGGGTTTGTTTGGGAGCAAGATAAAATGTTAAACCAAAATAAATGTTATACCAAAAGGATTCACCCAATGTCGAGCTCAGGCTATTAAACTGTTAAATACGTAACCACAAAACTGACAACAGACGGCGTTTATTGTATCGGGGCTGTTTGAAAGCAAGCTGATAAATGTTAAACTTACCCAATGTCGAACTCACGCTATTAAACAGTTAAATAACCACAAAAAGATAAAACATTACAAAACAACAAACTGTGTTCATTGTATCGGGGTAATTTGAAAGCAAGATAAATATGAAGTATGTATTGAACTATTTCGAGTTCTGAAGGAAATACAAATATTTTGCATTTTGGGTGAAACAACAACATCAACGAGACTCAATTTTATCGAAAACTTTTTTATCACAGCGAAAACGTTATCCTAGATACTTGATATTGTCGACACTATTTTGTCTTCAGAAAATGAAAACAACTTTTGCATGAAGATATAACGGAGTTAAACGAAGCACTGGCGAGTTCCATATGAAATTAATAGATATCTCACTCAGTCGCCGTATGTTTTCCAGTGAGAACCAAGAAAACTGAAAATAGAATGATTAGAGCAGTAAGAGCTCCTGGAGCTCCTTTGTCAAATGGCTTGGCAAGTAGCTTCAGTCTTAATTAAAGTTAATTTATTTAACAATGGACTGAAGTGTGCGGTTTGTATGTAAATAAAGTTTAGCGCGTAGAGGAAATGCTCGGTTTCGACCGATACACAGAGGGGACTGTTGTGTAATTTTCCGTCATAGTCTGCATTTCTGGAAGTATCGGGTCTCGTTTCAAACAAATTAAGATGGAGCAAAACCGTTAAGCAGGATTTCAGGTCGCGACGAAGGATTACAGCAACTTACAGACGACCAAGATTGATTTGAATGCGAGCGCTTGGGAGTGGCACGAACAAGCTGGACACTGAACATCATTCGAAACCTTTCACACCAAGAGAGAGCCCGAGTCAAATCTGAGTAAAAACAAATCAAATTTCAATTCGCAAAAATATAGTACAACAAACAGCAACACTGGAGAGTGCTGCTCGATAGCTTTCGCTTAGACGGTCACACTACATGATTTCAACAACAAACGTTTTGAACCAAATAATGATGACTCGATATGTAAGACAATTGATTATAAACGCTTTGGTCCAGAGCAATTTGTTTCTCCCGCTTTTGATTGAATGAATAAACAAAGGGTCAAACGAAGAAATTCTCAGACTAAGTCTGCTAGCTCAGTTTCATTTAGTTCTTTATAATCTTCGGGTTTTCGTGAGGAATTTGTTAAGTTACCTCCCCAGGCCTAAATTATGTTTTTGGAGCTTGTATTACAACTGTGCTTGCAAAAAATAGATATAACTTATTCCCTCTACCCAAAAGCCGTAAATGAATGAATGAATATAATCCGAGAAGGGAGATCGGAGAGGGCATATCCGCTCACTGACTGAATAACGTACATGGCACAGTTTGAGTACCTCCCCACTGTACTTCCTTTTCTGACTTGATATCCTTTGCAGTTCTGATACAAACTGCACGGAAACGCGCTTCACAGTAGGTGAAACACACATTGGCCCTGAATTGACGGCTGTAATAGCGTTTAAAGCGTGGCGAAACGGATTTCACATAAGCAAAACAGGTACTCGAGTTGTTCACGATACTAAATAAACGTCGAGTATTGGCTTAATTTAACTTCTCATCAACTTGATTCGCAAGGTTTAACTTAATAAAGAAATAGTACTGCCGCAGCAGTGCACAGAAATCATTATCATGATGGTGGGTGCAGTTGTTTAGCGTCTGTCAAGTCAAAGTTAGTCTAAGTTGTCCATCTTCTGATCCTTGCCCACCCCGCGGTGGACGGCCAAAAAAAGAAAACGCAAACCATCTTCAATATCAATAGAAAGTTTCTGAAAAGGACTCGAACGTTTCAAGGTGAAAGCAATCAAACGACTTGGTTTGCCGCAAGATATTGTTGATGAAAAGTTATGCCGCCTTATCAAGTCTTCAGCAAGTGGTTTTCGGCACGCGTCCCATTACGACCACACCGAGTGTACTGCAATTACAAAACAACGAACGGTCTCTTCTATCACTACTATCCTTGTCTTGCGTGAATCTTTTAGAGCCCAATATAAAAGCTTGCCCTTTCCTATTGCTTAGTAGTGATGGAGAGACACTCTCTATAGGATTACACAAGAGGTGAAACCAATAAAGAGATCTAACTGGTTTTAAGCCGTTTTAAGTCCGTTGTTGGGGACTTGTAAAATTCCGCACGATTTTTCCTTTGGGTTCATGCATTTTCCTTCACATCTTCCTTACGTTGGGTTTAGTTGAAAGTAAACCTTACCAATTCAACTCTAACAGCGGTAAGTTTTAGGGGTTGGAACAAATTGGGACAATAAAGGCACAAGGCTAAATCGACCTAAATTGGTGCGTGATTGATTAGCTAATCCAACGAGATCTTGCACTTTGGCAAAAACCTAACAAACTTCACACGAAGAATAAAATGAATCCTTTCAAATTTTATTGTGTAAATTCTCATGCAAATCAGGCCCAACTAAAACGCTAAGTGGTGTGAAAAACGTGTGAATAAAAACATAGCACAATCATGTACACAATGTCTATTTTGTTTTTTAAAAAACTAATCGCTTTTGCTTTTTCTTGGGATTCAGTTATAACAAGAATAAATCAGATTGCAAAATACAGCTCTACATCATTAAATATAAAACAAATCTTTGAATTGTATGTACACACAGCCCTTGCGATAGTTACATGGCCTCAACCCTTACCTATAATCACAAACATAATTGCTGGTTTAAGTTTGATTACAAAACAAAGCTTTCTTTTGGAACAGGATTTTTTTAAAACACACCCTTGAATTAATTGCAACAAATCTGCCAAAATTCAAAACACAGATAAATGAAAACCACAAATTAAATTGCGTGCTGTTTTTCGTGGCTGCATGTATGACTGCGGTTTTAACAAGCGGGTTTGATGACGAGCTATTTAGCTGGGTACGAATGGTTATTCTCTCCTAATGCGAGCACGGTGGGTGACATACTGAGCAAAACACTTGTGAAGGGCGATTTGAAAGAAAACAATGGTTGTTTCCCTTAAGCCATTCTGAAAACAAACTTCACCGGTACACGAATCAACTGTCAAACTACTTGGCGCTAAAAACGAAAACTTAGAAATTACTGGTGAAATGGCCAACGTTTAGCGTACAAACGTAATTATCCTTTAAAATTTTGATAGTATTTCCTTGGTCGAGTCACTATTCTAAATGAGATCTTGTCTACAAATAATCTCTTTTTTTGTACACATCTGTCCTACGTATTCAGTTCCAACTTGGAAAAATGTACAGATTTTTGTGTGTTTCCGTCCCTGAGAGAGGTACTAAACCTCAAAGTTTCCTGAATTAAGCATGACTACTCTAAGCTGTGTTCAAAGATCATAGAGTGTATTGAGACACTGGCGCCGCAGCTGCGTGATAAGAGGCACTAGAACTTCCAAACTGACCTTGACTGGTTTGCATGGCCGGTACAGCTTGTCCACCGCCAGCGCCGGGAGCGATCAGTCGCTGCGATTCAAACATCTCGCGCACATTTGGGAAGCAGTTGCCGTGTGCGCTGGTAACCGGCGGCTCGCTGCCAGAGTAGCTTGACGAAGAGTACCATTGCCCGGGTCTAGCCGCTGCTGGTTCGTACTCGGCTGTGTATTGCGCGTGATGTTGGCGGTGCACTGCTATTTCTTCTACGTGCGGACTCTGGGTGGCTTGCTGATTGTAGTGGCTCAAATGAGGTGAGTATCGGCCAGGGACCACAGGCGGGTGCTCGGAACTCATCTGAGGCTCGTACCGATGGACGTAAGCTCTACCATTGGGCGTGTTACCGCTTGAGTAAGAGGGTGAGTGACAAACTGCGTATGGTGGGCCTGAGTAACTGCCACTACCTTGTTGCCCATTTTGTGGATAGGAGGGGTAGTTTAGCGTGTATGCGTTCTCGTAAATGGTACACGGCGGAACCGTGGGGAAGGATGGCGGCGTGGAAGCGCTTTGATTTTCACTAATTTCATCAGGTGAATTACTTGAAGGCATCTCGCTGTCTTCCGAGCTAACCATGCACTCTCGCTTACAGGACGGTGGGCTTGCCTTTGAGGAGGGTAGTTTACTCTCTGCTGATTTGGAAGAATCTAGTGATTCTGAGCGTGTTTGGGTGCTGGCTGATAGCGTTTCACGCTCTTTAGACTTTTCTTGTGGAGCGGAAGTTGTTGTTGGGCTTTCAGAGCTTGTTGTCTTTGTGTCGGCGGAAGTGCCGTGCTCCTTTTTGTCCTGATTTTCGGTACTGTTACTGCTCTCTGATAACGACTTGTCCTTCTTCCTGAAGCGCTTTCTTCTTCGCAGGTAGCTTCCATTCTCAAACATGTTCAAACTCTCGGGATCTAGACTCCAGAAGCTTCCTTTGCCAGGCTTCTTATCGTCTCTTGGCACTTTAACGAAGCACTCATTGAGGGAGAGATTATGCCGAATCGAGTTCTGCCAGCCTTGTTTATTCTCCCTATAGTACGGAAATCGGTCCATGATGAATTGATATATCCCGCTAAGTGTTATTTTCTTCTCTGGTGCGCTCTGAATAGCCATGGCAATGAGCGCGATGTACGAGTACGGCGGCTTGACCATCTCGTGTCTCTGATGCGGCACATGTTGTGAGCGCGGGATAGGAGGATAAAGACGATCCTGCCTAGCTTGATACTGTCCGTGTGTAGGATACACAGGGAAATGCACCGAAGAATATGGGGACGCACCGGCTCGGTAAAATTCGTAGCCTTGATTTCCGTACATCGGCGCGATCATGTTGTTGTTAGCGGCGGCCGTGCTGGCGGGGTAAGGATACATGGACATCACGGCTCTTGAGATTTACTCCGAAGATGCCCGCTTTGAACCTGGACGTAAATGATTTGATTAAAGCGTTGTTGCATGCACTTTGATTGATATCTGGCTCTCTGCACGAGTCACGCGCACTAGATAGACACACTGTAATAAGATGTAAATTCGTTTGTCACCTCTTGATCGAATTACACCAGTTACATATCTTGTCGGTTATGCAATTTTTTCGCCAGCCAATCGCAGCGAGCGCCCCTATCTAAAGGCCACACACAGTCACCCACTCCATTAGCCGACTAGAGCGGCCATTTCATTGCGCTTTTACCTTTCTGACCAATTGCATTATTTCTGCTGTCAACACCATTTCAACAAGTCGCAATTGTTCAGCTTATGATAGGTGGTGCTGCCAAAAAGTATTCGCGCGGGGGCGACGTGCCACAAGGAAAGCTCTAATTGCTTGTAACGGAGTACATTCTCAAAACGCAAAACCATGCGTGCATTTGCTAAGTCCGCGCGCTCAATCCAGACTATGATATACTAGAGTTCACACCGCAAATCGGGTTTTAGGGACGCTGCTGTTTTTTGTTTGGTTAGGTTCTCGCTAAAAAGGGGACAATAGGGAGCCATATGGAAATTTGACAAGGAAAGAAGTGAATACCCATAACATATGGGATACGTCGGTCTTTAATGTCCTTAACTGATCCCTGCTTGATTAATTAGAGCTTGGAAATTGTCTCCAAAAGGATGAATTTACAGGGGAAACCCTGAAAAAACAAGAACTTGACTATTATTGTCGCATGATGCGAAAGAAAACAAAGGTGACAAAATGAGGGTTTTACAAGTGTCACACCACGCAATTAGAATAAGAAAAAAATCGTGTATCAGGCAGACAGAAGATTATTGGGCACCCGGGAATTTAATAGACTCAGCACAAAATCGGCTTTTGATATGGGCTGAAATAATCAGGGCTATGAGACTATCTGACGCAGGACACAATGCAAGCTGAGGATCTGTGAGGTATGATTCGGCGGTTTTTTGACAAACTGTCAATAGGCGTGACTGGCCGAGGGCTTATCTGCCGCGATAATGAATAGTAGATTAGCATAACTCCTAGTCAGCACTCACGTTTCGCTGACTGACATGTGGATGAGTTGTCAGATTTTAATCGCTACGTTTGTGTTATTTGCGACTTAGATTTCTAGGACCTTGTACAAAAAAGTTGATTTAACTAGCTAGGAATCTAGCAAATGCCCTGTTTTGCAAAGTATCGTTATCCAAGAGAACTTTAACGTACATGTACTTATTCAGCGAGCCTTTTGTACATGTGCCTTGAACAGGCTACAGCGCGTAATTAAAATTTGGGCCTTTGCACTTGTAAAGGTCCTGGTAGCAAAGGTTGTTCTGAGCTAAAAATACGCCGCGCGGAAACCCGAAAATAGCATCCTTTCATCTCCTTATTGTCAAATCCTCGACTGACAGAAGCCAAATGCTCTTAGAACAAGCAAGGTGCGTGTGAGTTTTAACAGAAACCGCGCTGGAGAGCAAGAAAATTATTTCCAACAAGAGGAATGTTGACAAAAATTTCAACGCAAGGGTGTTTCGCAATTTTGTTTCAACGTTGCTAAGGTTTTACAGGGTTTTGCGTCAGTCCTTGCGTAGGTTCACGGCTGGTTTAGCATGTCATCAAATAAGGTATTAGTATCAATATCATGCCGCAACAATGAGTCATTTTGACAGAGCACGGAACGCTACCACTGACTGCAATTATCAAAAGTGTTAGCTGTAGACAAAGAAAGGTCTAGGGGTCAAGAGCTCTGGTGGCGAGCGCAGCCTGTTTTGACTATTTGGATAAGTAAAAGTTTCCTTCCGATGATCGAGTTTTTCCGTTTAACACCTGGCTAACAGTGGACGTGGTGATGTGAAGTGCATGAAGGCGCTATTCACAAAAGCGGGGCTGATATTCCCCGACGCGTTATTGTTTGAAAGACAGATAAGCTATCGCGCATAGCCTGGTTTAGTTTCAACTGACTACTAAATATCCCTGATTCCCGTTTTTAAAACCCCCACACTGGATTGTCTGCATTGTTCAGATACTTTTGAGTTGGCGTGATTGATTTCCCAAAATGGGGAGTAGTTAAAGCGGGACCTAAACTAGTTTTAAAGGATTGAAAATTGGTGGCCTAGGAGGTAGGATCATTGTCAAGTGCTATAACGGAGAATTGGATTAGGACAACACTCCAAGAAAACCAACAAAACGAGTAGTTATCAATTAAGGAAATATAAAAAAACACAGGCCGAAGAGAGCTTAGCTTATCTCAACGACTCTCTAAATATCTTCAGTCGCAGTGCGGCAGTGAACTAGGCAAGTATAGACAGCAGTGACCGCGAGGAATGCGGGACCAAACGAAATCTGTCGCGAATTCCAGGAGATCACGAATAAATCTGTCTCAGAAAGACACAGCTCAATTGGGTAATCCTTCCTTGACGAATTTCCAGCTTTCTCGATCACTGAACTATGAGCCTTTTCAATCTTCTTTGAATATTATATTCGTCCGTCTCGAATGCATACCTAGCCTAAAAATAGTCGACCGTGAGCCGGGAAATGGTGCAAAAAGTCACTGGAAAAGCCGGTATTCGACTGTCTAAGAGATTATTACTGTCACTGTTGACTTAAATCTTATAAAGTGAGGGAAACTGCACATAGTTTTCACATGGGTCATGCACAGGTGTGGCGAAAAAGAAATATAGAAGGTAATACACCTGGCTGCTGTGGCGAACAGATGCGCGCAAAAACTAAAATAAAATACACTACAATCAAGTCGATCTGGGCGTATTCGCAACAAGCATCGAGAACGATTGAGAACTAGGAAATATTAAATTGCAATACCCTGAATACTTCTTTCAAATTTCCTGTTAAGTGTAATCTATAAATAGGGGATGACTACATGGTCACGATATTCTCTGGCTCTGACCAAAACTATTCACTTAGTGTGCTACATTGACTGTAATCACGTACGCGACGTCCTTAAATTGAATGACAAGAAATCACACGACAAATCAGTAAATCGCACAAGGAGCTTTTATTTCATCTCTTGGAACGCTTCCAAGCATTTTCAAAAACATCGCAATCTAAAATATTTTGGTCTCCACAGCAACTAAAATTCCCGGCAACTGCCACAGTCACGTCCCGTTTTAAAAGCGCACGAAACCATCAAAAGAAGCTTTTATTGAGGCACGCGAGAAAAGCTCGTCTTATCCTTCGGTACAACAAAGTATCCTACAGAGGCTATTAAGCATAAACACCAGTCGGATGCACGATATAGTTAGTACACGGATTGCGGCCTTAGTATAAACTGACCTTTCCGTACATTAAGAGGTTGGTCACAATGCATCTGTAGTCAGTGAAGTTATTCATCAACACATTAAAGTGGCCGTACTGTTATGTTGAAGACGCGAATTCTCCATTTTACCACCGTGGGAAAATTAAGCCTAAAAGTTCCCACAGACCCAATAGCTTTACGCAACGTTTTAGTAAATATTGACATTTTTTGAAGTGGGAAAATGGGAGGCTACTTGGAAATTTTAACTTGAGTTCATCCGGGTTCCTACGGCGCTCCATGCACTGTACTATTTCAGCCGTTTGTCTCCATTCTTAACCGTGTATTATAATAGATTTTGTTAAGCTTTAAGCAGATTTCAGTCTAGAAATAGATTAGGCTGTTTGTTTGATCTGTTGCCCGTTTTACTTTACAACGTTCCTAAAACAGAAGCAAACAGATCACAACACAGGGGCAATCAATCACTTAGGCTCAATTTAGACTCAATAGCTCGGATTTTTTCCTTTTTGAACCAATGTCAATATGTATCGAATATACCGTGGGAAAATAAACCAGAGGCTGATCAGTGAATTTGTTTTTTCTCTGTTGTCAATTAAAATCTTCAACCCGATCGATGCTCGAGGCGGGAGAATTCGTTAAATATTTGTGTCGCCATAAACTTAAATGTTTACATGTTAAAAATTGTATTCTGAAGCTTTCCGAGTGCTTCTCGTAAGCGGACAGTCAGACTACTGTGTTTTCAAGATCAAAGTCAATATTGTTTTTTAGTGTCAAGACCGTGTTACTGTCATCTCCTTCCACTTAAAACAGTGCCAGAGTTGAAGCTTAAAAAGAAATCCCATTTTCTATTTGCAAAGTTATGAAAAAGCAAATATCACTCAATAAGCTTCCATTTTTAAGGTCACATTTTCGTTGAGCCGACTAAAAGTTAAAACCACACATTTAATGACTCAAGGTTAAAATTGTTTTCTTTAAAGTTTATGTTACAGCATATTTCGTCACAGACTTTTCTATTTACTTGTTTTGTAAACTTTAGAAGCGTAACGCAATAGATAACATTAGCATTCACCGGGGCATCTCAACATTCCTAGTTTTAAATTTAAAAAGTACATTAAAAAAGTCAAAAGCGCTCACTATCGCACAATAAGTCACCAAAGTTTTGTCTGCTATGTTTACATGCTTAAGATTTATGGCAATCAAAAACTGTTATAAAAACAACACGCACATTTAATCCACATATAATTAGAAGAGTGAGAAGAAGAAGGAAAAACAAATTGTTTTGATCAGCAAATTCCGGCCGCGGTTACCGAGCCGAACAATTGTGCTCACGTGATTTACCTATTTTAAAAACAAGTATGGCTCAAAAATAACTTATTAGTATTATATATGTTTTTTATTTATTTCCAAGATAATGCCTTAGTTCATAACAGCTTATAAGTGATCTGGAAGTTTATATATAACCACTAAACATAGTCTCAGTGAACAGATAACATAAACCATATGTATCAGCTCAGTTTTCCGCTTCTCGGGAGCAAAACTCACAGTTGGTCCTTTATCAAAGATTTATGCTTGCCGCGTTAAAACGGCTGGATAAAGAAATGATTAATGCTATCCACCAGATTTTTTTCATTTCCATGTCCTCCCACATTTACTCAGCAGTAACGCAGGGATATCTCACGCCAAGTAAATTCAGCTTCTTTTTTCCGTTCCAGGGTGTTTCCGGCAAATAGCAGCGTTCTCACACGTGGTGGAAAAAAAATCCGGTAAGATTTAAACTAACCTGGAAGTTGATCAAGCCACGAAACGTGCAATGGTTCTAACTTGATGAATTTGAAATAGAATCATATAAAATAAAGTTTCCGGATCAAGAGAAGTATACATTTTCCTACAATGGGGTACCGGTTGAAGTTCTGCCTAGATGGGGTCAATTTCTGGTACCCGGCCAGTAGAGTTCCATTCGATCGATCCATGGAAAATCGAATGCAATGGGACTTTCGGCTAGCGGGGTAAATTTCTAGATTTTCGTTTCATTTAGTCCTTTCACAGTTACTATTTGACATGTTTTATAATACACCAAATCCTCCGCTATCGGTAAAACGAAACTTGTTATTCAGCTAGCGGATTAAATACTGTCCGCCGTTTTTAAGAGTCCAGTTGGTTGTTTTTTCTTTCTTTTTTCCGAAGTCTATTTGAAATTTGACATTTTTTAAATACGAACCGGGTGATCATTGGTATTAATTGACGGAGCATGTTCATGAATGAAACCAGCAAGAAGCGTTGCGCAGCGCCACTCACCATACATTGTACTATTCACGCGCTTGAATTGCTGCTGAGAAACCGGCTTCGAGAAGATCAAGGGCAGTGTATATAGACGCTCGGTGATCTAACGGGCTACTTCCGACCTTGCACAGTCAGTTTCCAAGGTAAAAACACGTCATTTAACAGTTGGCGAGGGTCTGTCAAATACGCTTGAATGTTATTTATCTCTTTTGTGCCTTGTGGTAGATACTTCGTTTCACACAATAAGTGGACTTCAAAAAAAGAGCGCACTCACAAAATAAGTAATTGCAATTTCCGCACTTCTGTCAGTTTTTTAGGGCTGATAAAAAAATGGGCATAATTGCCTTTACTGAAGCTTATTACCAAATAACTACAAATTCAGTTCTTATCTCTGCTATATAAATCTGTAATTAGCCTGCAGTAAAATCCTGGCTTCTGATTAAACAACGCCGGTATACAACCAACGATAGTCGGGTTATACCGTAAAACCGAAACTTTATTTCAATAATGAAATTCTCAAAATTAAAGCACTTTAGTAGTACTATTCTATGGTGCTGTTTCAGCTGTTATTTGTATTTGGCAATATATAATCATTGGGTGTTTTTCAAAGTGAATTTAAGCAAACCAACCAGGTGTTTCACTGTCAAATGTTTGTAAAGAGATCTATATTTGGCTGTAAACGTGCAGGAATCAAGAGTTTAGTTAATTTCCCATACGAAAACAATCTCTTTTCAACCGCAAGGAGTAAGTCTGACTAATTGAATGACTTACGAAGGAAACAATCCACACTATGCGTATATCTCTTTAGTAACAGCACGCAACTCTGAAGAGTTTAGTTTTAGTAAGTAAAAAATCTTTAAACTAGAAATTGTTAATTAAGAATTATTATTCCGCAACAAGTCAGGATGATTTACCCTCGTTTGTGATCAAAAAATAACACATAAGGTAGAAAAGGGGAGAATTTTACCTCCGTGTTTTAAAACTGAGGGCCTGACGATTGGAATCGGAAGCCGGCTAGGGTGAGTAAAATATAATCCAATAAATGGAGCCATTTTGAGCGAGATTGAACCAAATTTAGTTGTTAATACCAAAACAATAACCAAGTGTTCTACGGAAGTACGTAAAGTATTCGTGCGTATTATATCACACAGTCATAAGACCCCCAGATAAATCAGTAGATGAACCAACCCATTATTCATCAGCTGGAGAAAAATCTCACACTGTTTGACGCACGAGAATCTCTGCCTTAAAAAAAGATCTGCTATTAATCTGATATCTGCGGGTCTTAGAACTGGCAAGGCGCAGAGATAAGAATTTGATTGCTGTGCTTAGTGCGAGTTTCCCGTCCTCAGCTAATCACAAAACAGTCATCAGGCGGCTTAACCTCTAAACGGTTCTACGGGTAGCGAAAAACATATTTTGCGAAAGATTCGTTTGGAGAAAGTTGAAAACGGCACCAGTGCACAATAACATTCATCTGAACGGTCACACAACGGGATTATATCCACAGACTTAAAAGTTCATTCTCACTATAAACCTTACATGTCTCAACGGGTTTGAGAAGAGAATGCAAGGGTTAATTACAAGAGTTCATCCCATTCTCAATCCTCTTGAACTCATTCCAAACTACTAAATTTCCGCAAGGGAATTCGCCATAGCGTTAAGTTTTCTCGCTGAAAGGTAACTTGTTTGCTTTGCTAATAGTCCTCTTGTAAATTAATGTTTTTCATAACAAAACATTCAGTTATGAAAACACATCGTAATTATGGTTTAAGGGTCAAACGAGCCGAGATGATTAATAAGTGCCACTGCGTGATGATAGCTCGTATAGAATTGATACCACACGTTCCCCGAGGCTATAAATTTAATTCGGTATGAGATTCTACCGAAAAGAGCGAGCAAATACCTTTTAAACTCCTTATTCTATCGAAATGATGACCTCCTTAAAGAGTCATCCATTGTCATATAGAATTGCGCGCCAACAGCATGCAAGACGTTAAGTGAGTGAAAAGATTAAAACTAACTGAAATCACTGCTCATATAAGGTTGGAGGTCGAAAACGGTGGAGGGAGGCGGTAAAGCTCTTTGTACTGTCTCTAGGATTGTTACCCTTATCAGTCAAGGTCGTACAAGTAAAACAACTCGGCTTTCGAGATGATGAATTAGGCTAAAGATAACGGTTAAACTGAAAGCCAGAACCGCTACAAACACAGAACAAGATGCAGCGGTTTTTCGCCAATTTCAAGAGCCAGCGAGGTTCAGTTATCTTGTGCTCTGCGTTACGAATGCACCCAACAAATCATAAATGTCCCGAAAACAAATTGGAATATGGTAGTTTGACGAAACTTGGAAGCTATAGCGAATACAATAACACTATCACAAACATAGAATAATGCAATTGATCAAAGACTGAGATGAAAAGGAAAACTGAAAATCCGCTACAGATTAACAGATAGCACCATTTAATCAAGGACATGTGTGGATGAGTAATCGTGTTGCCTAATCGCGGCTCAAGAGCTGGTGATGTAGCAATGCGAGCTAATTAAGATGAGTTCATTAATGAGACAATTATTGGTAAGGAAAGCCATTCACTGTGATCAAGGAACGTCAAGGCCGACCGTGACTACACGGGCAGGTTGGAACTCTCGATATACTGTCCATTAGAGTTACACCGGCATTCGGAGAGCGCGCCTCTAATCCCAACAAGTCCTCCTCTTCTGCCTTTTAGTCGCTTTAGAGCTTGGAGAATAAACGAAAGAAATGTAACCATCAGGACCGGGGAAGAGTTCATTTCAGTGCACTTAATGGAAACGAAACACTGAACAAATGCACAGTTCAGTGTACAAATGCTGCGTCTCTTAAGGCTGGTTTTCACTAGCGCATAAGCACAAGCATAAGCATAATCGGCCGAAAAGCAAGTGAGAACGCCAGAACATAAGCATAAAAACATACGCAAGCGCAGTATGAACGAAATTGGTGTGTTCGTTCTTCTTGTGCTTATGCTATGCTTGTGTCACATTTATGTCATACAAAATAGAATAAACAGATACAATAAAATAACAACAAACTGAAAATTTACAGACAACTGGAAAAGTGTAATGCGACAAATTTATTTAATTTCCATAAGATCTGTTACATATGAATTTATCATTCAATCAAGAGTATTATTTTAAATTATGATTGCAAAATTATTCAATGACATTCAGATGAAGTATTCTCAAGTATTGTCACTGACTGTGCAACTTTGACACTTGAGTGCTTCGAAAAAGTGCCAAGTTCTTGTTGAGGCACTTATTAATATTTTTGCTGTTGGGTGCAATGCTTTTTCGAGTAAACAGGCTTTTTGTTAGAGCAGGGACACCGGGACCTTTACTCTGCTATTTCAATTCTTGTCCCAGCTATTTCTCAGGAAAATGTGCTAAGGTATTTGAACAAAGAACTACTAAAGTTGATGGGCTATTTGATCTTTATTGCGAGTAAAATAAAACTGCGCTTTGTTACTAATGCCTCTTTCATAGCAGTTAAAACAAAAACCCAAATTGGTCAGAAATGGCCTCACATGCACACTTTGGGCCAACAATATCAAAAATCCCCCCCCCCCCCCCCCCCCCAGTGAGAGGGGAAGGGGCATCCCCCTCCCACACTTACCCAAAATTGGGACTGCCTGCCAATAAATGGTCCCTTTTATTCACAATTTGGTCCCTGTTATTGTAAACCTTAACAAAAACCCTGGTAAATGTGGTATTCAAACTGGAAAAATTCCATACATTGATATAAAGAAAACAAATATGAAATTGGAACAAAGAAGGGCTCAATACCCTATATAGATCCCATATATGAAAAACAAGAGATTATTTTCTCAGTGAAACAAGTACATGTAAACTACTGAATTCCAGAGAAACCAACTGGTTTCAACAAAATATGATTGTTGCAGCCTGCTTTGTAGGCAGGGGAACTAAGTTCTTCCTTTCAAAGAATGATTGCAGGAAAGTGTCAGCAAAGTCTTGGATAGTGCCAGCATTTTTAACGGCTTTGCCTAACTCACTTAGCCATATTGTGTAACACAAGTTGCAATAAATATTGTCAATGAAATTTAATGGTGCCCCAAGGGCTGGAAAATGTCAGATTCTCTTACTTGTAACTTTCAAAGCAATAGGACCATCAATCATCATCTTATCAGGAAAAAAATTGTCAATACACTGTATAACGATAACACTTTTAGTAGTGTGCTTGGTTTAAGGAACAAAAAAGCAACAATCCATTGTTACATTGGCTGCAAGTTGTATGTAAACACTGTGTACCTAAAAATAAGGAAAGTACTTGATCACTTATGGATATACAGCTTTACAAATGCCACCATGATGATACATGTAATTAGCTGTTGGTGTTTGATTATTTAGTGGACCATGAGCATGCCACTTACATGTAGTTGATTTTTAGTCTGTTCTGAGTTGGCTATCTGTTGCAATTGCATGTTGACATTGAATTTGGGCAAGTGACTTTAAGAACTGCACCAAAAAATGTCTAACTTATTTGTACTCGCCAAGAAAATTTGACACTTGCCTGGGCAAGTGAGTAATTATTTCCATCCATCACTATGTCAGGAAAGTACCTTATTTCCTCGAATAATAGCTGGGGCGATTATTACACTGTAATTTTTTTCACTCCAAAAGGGGGCGATTATTTGAGGGGAGGCGTTTAATCAAGGGGGGGGGGGGGGATTATTTCAAATATTGCTTCAATGCTGGAAGTGCTAATGTGCTAATTAAAGAGCTCGACCAAGAAATAAAGAAAAAGTACTACCCTCCTGGGATGGTAACCTGTGTAATCATACCATCATCATATCATTTACAACACTATTATTTGATTGGTTCTTTGCAAGCCCTATTGTCACCTTACTAGTGTACACATGTAGCTTTTGTGTCCAATTATACCCGTACAACTATAACTTTTTGTTCTTGGACAGTTTTTAGTGGACGGTGTGCTTTCATGGGTTTCTTTTCATTGAACTGAGAAAGAAACCCACCTCATAGGCACTCATTTATAATTGACTTTTGATGCTTCATTTGCTATGCATCAGCTATTTTACACAGCTTATTATTATTACTAGCAGTAATCAGAGATTATGGAGACGTGTTCAAAGGAACTTCCGGCGGAAATGAGCCCCTGAAAAAAAAAACAATAGGGGCAGCCATTTGGAAGACCGGCTACCAAAAAATCTCAAATTTTACTGCACATAAACCACAGGACAACCAACACGAAATTAGGATTGCGTTCTTCGAACGCGATTATTATTATTATTATTATTATTATTATTCTGTACTACACTCAGTAAACAAACAAATTGCTAAATAAAAATGGTTCATAATTATTATGAACCATTTTTATTTACAATGTAGCAATTTGAAATGGTTCCTCTCAAGCCATTAAGATTAATTACATCTTTTAAGTAACATGAAATGAATATGGGGTAATTATTAATCTCCATCTTTCCAGATAACAGATAATTTTTGATAAGGCAGCTGTAGAAAAATTGATGCATGTATGGAGTAAGAGCTAGGCTACTATTTTGTTTAGCTGGTTAGATTTCTTCCACTGAGATCCAACACACAATTGGCAGGATCTTTGTCTATGGCTTTTGCCATTATTCAAGTTTCTACATGTAAAGAATGATGTGTGTCAGCATGGAAGTGATTATTGTAAATATTTTATTGTAGATTGAACATTCTAAAAAAAAAATTATAATCCTCATTTTCCCACACTAAGCAATAATAAAACTGTTCAAAGACATACCTCATAGAAGAATCATGGCCTTCTTAGAATATGACACTTCTGTTTGTGACCAGCCTTCCAGTCCTTCTTCTGGCACTCCAAGGTACAATAGACAACAGCTTTACATGCACTGCACTTCATCAAGACAACATCTTCACTGGCCATCTGTCCACAACAGGAGCAGTGACGCATCTCAAAGAAGGAACTTTCTCTCCATGAAATTTCCTTAAAGTTTTCAACCATCTTCACCTTCAACATGGTGTAGATCTCGCCACAGGCAAACTTGCATAATCCTGCAAGTCTGGGGCATTTTGCAAACTCCTCCAAGTTGTCAGTATCCATGATCTCTTCATAAATGTACATATCATGGCACAAGATCATGTCATTAATCAGCTCCCCGGAGTTATCCATGAACAGTGTTGCACTTAAAGTGACAGTTCCTTCTGAAGAACAGCTGAGGAATGAGACAGGGTTTCTTCCACTGGACAACAAATCGACCACATAGTCTTGAAACTTGGCAAGGTCTTGACAAGCACACTCTTTCTTGAAGCAAACAGGTGATGCTTGAGCAGTATTATTACCCCTGTTTTCTCTGAAACACAGAGGAAGGCCATTCTTTGAGTAACTTTCGTAAACTTTCTTTGTTGAAGTGAGAAAATCATTGAAACTTCCAGAGAGAGCTTTCTTCTTCTCTGCGTCTGTCTTGGCTTTCCACTCAAACAGGAAACGATTGGCAACTGAAGGAGCTACAGACATTGCTGTCATCACTGAGCTTAGTTGATGCAGGGAGGTTTTGTCATCACGGAGGTTTGCATATTGTGGTACTTCTTCTACTTTCTGAATATTTTGGATAATTTGAGACTCAAAAGCCTTCTTGAAAAGTAGCCCAACATCACTGATGATCTTTTCTGAAAGCTTTTCATGGCAATGCTTGGTCATCAACTCCTGCAAGATTGTTCTGCAGGATTCTGCCCATTTGTAAGGATCAAAGTTCTCACTGTTAATTGCATCAACAAACATGATTACTGCATCTCCAACAAGAGCTTCCGTCATCGGAGGAGTCGGTTTATTCTTCCAATAAAGATTTACAAATGAGTGCTCTAAGAAGACTTCAAGGCTGTCTTTTAAGCTATATTCAATAGCAGACTTGAACTCTCGTTTGTCTTTAATCTGCTTAACCACAGCCAGTGCAGTGATAAGAGCTCTTCTGGTAGCTTCTGTTCCAATTTTGCCTCTTCCATCTTTGTCCACGCATGTTAAAATCCAGGTTGCTGGAGAAGCATCATTTGTTTTTTTCTTTGCTGGAGCATGACATGTTTTGCACTGATATTCTCTTGACTTTTGCCAATCAACCTTGTTGAACTGCCCCTCGCACTCTCCCATTTTTGCCAACTTGATTTGCGTCAGGTTTAGGAAAAGCTCCACAACTGGGATCTTTGCATTCAGTGTTCTCTCTGCATTCTGGTCATCACGAACTTTTTTGGCTGATTCTAGCATGGTGACACCCATCTTCAAATCTCCTTTCCAGGTATACCACAGTGCCTGGTATCGAGATATACCTGCAAGTCTTTCAAAGTTTACTGGAATGCTGAACTTTTCGAGCGTTCTCTTCTTCCAGGTTGACGTTTTGCTCTTCTGGTTGTTTGCCTCGCTCATGAAATCAATCATACTGTCACAACCCTGAAGAAGTTGTCCAGATTCCGGAAAGTTTATTGGGGGAGGAGGGAAGGGGCATCCTAAATGCTCAAGTTCCGACTTCTCAAGCCACCAGGCGTCAAATTCCGGCCGTCGAAGGTCTAAATGAGAAAAAGGTTTCTTTACTTCGCTTCCTCCTTTAGCCAGGACAAATTCTTCTTCGTTGCTGTAGGTACAGAAACGAGAAACGCGCTCGTAGAATTCAAAACTTCGTTGCACTTCTCGGTTTGCAAAACGTTCAACGCCTCTAGCTTTAGCCTTTTCGTAGCAAGGAATAACCAAAAGCTTTGCTGCTTCCTCTACGGGAACTGGTTGAAGAATTGCTTTCCCCGCAGCCATTCGGAAATTACTCTCAAGTATTGGAACTAACTCGTTTTCTCTTAGTTTTTCCACGAAGAAGCCATCGCGAATTTCACCTCCAACGTAGCACAGAATATTTACGAGGTCGTAAGAAGGCTTTTGCCCTCTCTTGAAGATTCCATGGACGGAGAAAATGCCTCTCCCATCCACATTAGAGACATACGCTAAGCCATGCTTGTATTTTGCCAACGTTTTCGGGGAAAACTTTAAACCATGAGCCATTTTTTGAAGTCGGCAAATTTTCACTTCTCTTGACGAGGTCGACCGACAGTCGACGAGGTCATCACCAGTGCTTTCGCGCCAAAATATTGAATTCCCTTGCGCAAAGAGCATGATTGACCTGTGACATTTATTCACTTATGGAGTCTAGGGAGGGGAAGGCAAATATAACGATAAACATTGTTAAAATGTTAAAAACAATTGCAAAACGGTTGTTTAGAGCATTTTTAGGCATCTCATAGATACATTTCTACATTTGAAATAATTATTTTATTATTTTTGGTATTATGTTTTTGGTAATAAGTTTTCTGTCCATTTGTACCAGCATCCACCCCATTAGTAAAATTTGGCGGGAAATAATGCCCACGTGGTACATGACAGTATGACAGCAACATGGCGTCGTTGCTGGATGGCTATGAATTGGGGTATTATCCGTCCCCAAACTTTACTAAGGAACTTTTATACAAGTACAAATATGGGGTAGCTTGTGTATCGAATGTCGACGGAAGGGGAAATATGTCGATTTACTCCGTGATGAGAAGGCAAGGGAAAAGACCGAAGCCCATCTTCGATTATGCCAACATTCTGGGTTATGTCGGCGGCGAGATAAGAGATGGTTTCTGCAATGCAAACCTAAAGGAAGGCGAAGCTGTTCGATTAATGCAGACGCACGTTGATCTTTCACAAGGGCGAACCATAAGAATGGTGTATTGTCCAGTCGAGGAGGTGTCGGCCTTGTTCGTGTTGCCATTACACAAGAAATCCCTCGAGAGGGGCCTTGGTTTTCCTGACACCAACACGGCAAGTGCCTTTGAGTACTTCAAACAAGTTGCCAAATACTGCCCTTATCAAACTGTGGAGGAGTATTTTGATGACAAACTTGGGAAAGGCCCGCGAAATCTCGACCGTACCAAGTTCAGTACCTACAGAGCTGAGTTAGAATCATGGTGGCTGGAAAAGTCTGAATTATTGTATCACGACTGTCCTCTCCCTTCTCAGCCACCCACCCTTAACCTGTCAAGTCTGGGTTCTATGATGGGTGCAGGGAACTTCATGTCAGGGTTCTTGGAACAGGCCAGTCAGTGGAGTCGCAACTATGAGGATTCAGAGTCGTGGAAGAAAACCGCAGTAAGAAAGTTTACTTCTACACTAAACTATGAGAGATTTAGCGGCATGGCCAAGCAGCAAGCCTTGTGGTACACTTGGATGGGTGACCTTGAAAGAGCAAAGGTTATGGTTGACGCTTGGCAAGGGCTGGAAAAAGACAAGGAAAAAGGCAGCCTCCTTGACCAGACCAATGTTGTTGTTGAACATGTTCTTGATTCCACGCTGGGCAATCTCTCAAGCCGAGGAATGTGTCAAGGTCAGAACATTATCGATGCCAGGTATACACCTAAAGACCAGTGTGACACTTGTTTGAGTCCTGTATCTTCAGCAAAGAAACACCAAGGACTTAACGTTTTGACATGTGTTGACAAAGATGCAAATGGGGAGTTTGGCTGCAAAGCTGTTCGTCAGAATGTGGCAAAATTGCTCTTTGCTGTTTTCAAGTTTGGCATCAAGAAAGATTTTGAATTTTCTGCTATTCACTGCTTCAAAGAAGTCCTCCACACTTTTCTTGAGCATTCATTTACAGTACTGTTTTGGAGAATTAAACCTACAAATCCCATGACAGCAGCTACTGAAAAGGAAGCGATTCCACGGTTTATCGAGTTGCTGAGAACCGAGGAAAAGCTAGATGTGACCAAATGGGTAAATTCCTGCACCACTGTGTTGGGGGAGGCTCTTTTAAACCACTGTAAGCCCAAGCTTGGTGAAGGAGATGTGAAGAAGTTGTGTGTTTTGTTCCGCTCAAAGATGAACAAGATTTTGGTGGAGTTCAAGAAACTGGTCAAAGAGGAAGCTACTACAGAACCAGCTGAAAAACTAACCGAGGAAGATGCCAGTATGGATCTTTTCAGAAAAACTGTAGCTCCATCCATGGCTCAACAATTCAAGTTTAAATGGAGGCTCTTTTCTGACACTAAAAGAAAAAAGCTGTTGACAGTAGGTGCAGGGTGTCTTGTTCAAGCTTGTAATGAAACTTTTCAGCAGATGGAGATGATCGACAACAGCTGTGACAAGGAAAGTAAAGCAGGACAAGTGGTAAACAAGAGCAAAAGAGAAGAGTCATGCACATCACCCAGCATTGACAAAGACAGCCAAGGAGGGGATGTCTGCAAGGAAAATGGATTGAATCAGTCATCTGATTCAACAGTAGCATCAGGTGAGCTAGAAGAAGAGGATGAAATGGGAAACAAAGTACCTGATAAATGTGTTGATGAGTCCTGCCCATGTAAAGACAGTCACAAGTTGTGGCAGCACTTAGTTGGTGTTTTGTCAAGTAAAAAGAATCCCATCCCTTTCTACAACTGCCTTGTTAGTGGAGATTTAGTGCTGAAGGAAGAGTTTGTCCAGGATCAGGAAGGTGATTTCTTTGATCGCATGATTGACCTGAATGAACAGTTGTTTGTACGTGGTGCCACCTACCCAATGGAAGATGAAGTGTTTTCCGACGATTGCCCGAGGCTTTCCTTGCTGTGTACGATAGCATGTCATCGTCTCTTTCCAATGCTGATGGAGAATGTTGTCAAAACATTTGGAGAGATAGAGAGGAAAGACAACATCAGATTTGAATGCCAACCCTGCCAAGGCTGCGGCACACTTGAGAGTCAGCCAGGGGACTTCAAGAGATGTGGTGGTTGCAGAAGTGTTTTCTACTGTGGTCGGAAATGCCAAGCTCATGATTGGAAGGCTGGTCACAAAAAGAAGTGCAAAGTACCAACCAAAGACAAATAAGGTATGTTCACTTGAAAAGTGAGAATTTTCTTGTTTCAATAATCATGTTTTTTTCCTCCTCTAAATAGATAGCTGCTGTAGTCCCGGGGCCAGTTGTTTGGAGCATGATTATTAAATTAATTAGTTTTTAAACAAATCAACGTGAATCAATGATAAAATGAGCAATGCACACAAGAGCGAGACACAAGAGTAAGAGCAGACACAGACTTGAAGAAACAACATCTCCTCAGTCTAGAATAGTTAGTGTTAACGATTTTCCAAAAAAAGCATCAGTTGCACGTGAAAAATAGCCTGAAAAACTAACTTGAAATTCGAAATATCAAAAATTACACAGACATTTTGGATTTTGTGATGCGAGGAAAGTTATAACTGTGAAATGCAAATCCGGTTTTGTTTACAAAAGATCTGTTTTCAGACCAATTCTACAAATAACAAACACAGGAGAAAGGACAACAAATTCTCTTAGTTGAAAGTGTTATTTAAATACATATTAGAATACTCTCAAAAGCAAAACATTTTAAATAATCGCATCAAGTAAATTGTCTATGCAAGAAAATTTGGTTAGCATGTGGCAAATTTCTTGCACGATTGCTTGAACAGTGTTTCCATTCCGGTTATATGCAAAATGAACGTCTGAAAAATTGAAGCCTGGAGTACATGTACATGAGTGGCCATATTTGTTTGAAATCTGATATATTTATCCTTCGAGTAACAAACTGCTTCTCTATAATCCCCCCTAAAACCCAAACATATGTGCAGAAGACAGATTCTGATTTGTTTAACCTTCCTGAAGCCTTTTATAACAATAGGGGACCAATAGAACATTCTAGGGGAGGCAGGGATGAGTTCGCGAACATGATACCTGCATGATTTATGGCTGGTTTTGGCTGGTGTGGGAGTGAATGGGTTAATTTGGGAATTAATAAATTCTTCAAAACCATTTGAATTCTGAGTTAAGAATTGATACCAGTCCCTAATAAATTATAAATTAGCAATAAAAAAATGTTGTAAAATAACTAAAACCCAAAGGTTGTTTTACTGGATTAGCATTACTTGGCTTATCAACATGTCAGTTATCAATACAGGCTTCCTGACCAATGTCTTGGCCAGAAGGGCATGGATACCCATTTATTAATAAATTATTGTATGAGCCACAAGTCCTACATGTAGGAAGCCCAGTTTTTAATTTCTGGCTAAAAGTTTGCTCTTTTACATAACATGTAACTGCTAGAGAGGACAATTGAAGGGCTCGGGGCATAACTGAACTATGTTGATATTTTAGCATAAAATAAAGGTTAATGTTGGCAAGCAACAACTATTGAGCCTGCATTATTACTGCGGTTTATCCCAAACACGTGATCTCCTTATTTGGCAGCCTGCCTTGTGTTTTATTCTGCGCCAGTCCTTTCAATTGTCACTTTCTTGGAAGGCTGCAAGTCGAGCAGCAGCAAAGTTTTTCCCCTCCCACCCTCCCATTTTCTCTTTGTTGCTTGCCTTTTCTTACCCTTCTTATATTTGTTCACTGCATTTGCGCTATCTCTTGTCAGTATATTCAGAGATGTTTAATAAAATAATTAAGGGCGGGGAATTGCTGCCTGCGGCACCCCTTCAGCCCTGTGCTGAAGCCCCGTCAGGGAGGGGGGGCTATAGGATTTGCTGGACTTGGTTAACTTGGCCCAAGGACATTATGCCGGCCATGCGTTTTCACGTGTGAACTATGCCCCCCCTTGCAGTACAGGCATGAGGCACCCCCTCGGTATGGCGCCATGTACCGAGGCCCCTCATTCGGTCATCATCCGGTCAGTGGGTTTTATCCGAGCCTTGCGGGTATATTCCCTGCCCAACTTTGCCCACAAAAGAATATTGTGTTTTCTCTGTGTCTGCGCGCTGTAACATTAATTACATTTTAACCCTAACCTCATTTTATCGTACAACGAATAATATCACAAACCCTTGTTGAATTTGCAATAACCCTAAGGAATTTGAACAATTTCACCTGAAAAAAGCAGAGTTCTGTCCCTTTAGTGCTTTGAGTGACATTCAGAGTGTAATTGACACCATTACAAAGCAGATTGGCCATGAGAATATGCGACCGCAATACTCCTGACCCGCGCCAACAACCTGAACGAACACACCGTCATATAGGCAGTTCATATTGATCGAATTCGCAACTAGAGACAACAATGGGCTGTAGCGGCTAGTTTAAGCTATTTTTATGGCTTGCCTGTGCTGGAAGGGTATCATGAAGTCTGGAAATCCTCAAGTTCCTGTCCCTGGCACCTCTCAAAGAAATGAGTGTGTGTCCTTGCCCCGCCTCGGCCCAAAGCGCTATTCGGTGCTCAAGGTGAAAATGGGTCGTGGTGGACAAGACGAGCGAGCGGGAAAGTCTGGAATCACTTGGGATCAGAAAATGGGGTGAGTTGTGGGCCATATCCCATCCTGTGGCGTGGTCAAAATGTCCAATATCTGAAGTGCTTCCAGACTTATATTATTAATCCAGCCCAAAAACTATAAGCTTATAATTTTCGGGTGGGAACTCCATTTCGGTTTTGCCATAGAATTTCCCGACATGCTTTGCGACCCTTGAATAGTGGCTGACTATTGGCGAAAAAATGAAGTGATTTTGAGGGAATGGACTTTAAGATTTTCTTTTTTATTATTATTATTTTTTATCTGAAGTGAAAAATCAGCATAAAATCGAGAAATTTGAGTTAACTTTTGGATTCATTTTCTCGAGTGGGATTCAGCGGGAGACATGGAGATTTTTTTTGCATACGTTATTTCTTGAAAACAATGGGAAAAAAACAACAACAAAATATCCTTAACAATGTTTTGCAATTAATTTGTAGTATACATGTACATGCCAAAAATGGACAAAGATGAGCAAGAAAAATATAAAACAACCTAAAAAGCAGCATAGGTTGGTTATGCCCCGAGCCCTTCAATTTAATTTGTGAGACCAAGTGTCAGGGGTTATTGAGCTAACATTTTGTAGACAGCTATCCCTTATTCCTAAAATACCTAAATCATCAACCCTGTAAATGGGGTGTTCCCTAAAACAATTTTGCCTTGTATTCTATATCACTTGTACAGCAATTTTTCCATTTCAATAAACTGCTCAAAGTGCAAGAACTGCGGGAGTAGTTTTGATGGTCATCAAAAAGTTATTGTGGAGCTTGAGATCTTTGGCTCACGCAGTTCTTGCATTTTGACTGGCAGTTGAAATTTCGTCAAACAGCTGTACAATTTGTTGTGTGCAACCATAGTGCATGCAGCACTGTAGATGTAACAAGTGGCAGTTCTAGGGGTGAGCCAGGACCCCTCATTTTGCAAAGAAAAGATGGCATGAAGGGCTAAAAATGTTTTTCATCATAAACCATTTTCACTTAAACCCCCCACCCCCCTTTTTCACTCTGCCCTAACCCAAATCCTTACCCCCTCGCAATGGACGAGAAATTAGGCAATACTGTAAATAGTGTTATTGTTTGTTTACATGCTTTATGGCTTATCAAATGCCCTTTAATACTGACCAAGAAAGATTCAAATTAGAACAATTTTTCAAACAAAACATAGCTTAAATGGACAGAACAAAACATAGCAAAGCGAAGTAAAAGAACACTATGGTGGGACAAAGGACACTGTATACACAAATAAACTCAGTGTTCTGGATGACATCTGTATGTTTTGAGTTTGACAGATGAGGTTTGAGTTATCGAGGGTATAAATATAAAGAGAATGACCTGAAGGGAAAACAATATCACTTTAAGTTAGTGGGAGGTTCTAGGTATCGAGGGTTTGAATTACCAGGGGTAAAATTACAGTAAATATATAAAGCTAAACCAGGGGAATTGATTTTGGTTTAAGTTAGCGTGAGGTTCAAGTTACCAAGGGTTCAAGTGATCAGGATTCAACTGTAGTAACCTACTAAATATGGCAGCAAACAGTATCGTGAACATTCGTGGACGATACTTTGGACTTCCACTCAGACTGGCATGAATATGATGCCCTCTCCCAAAAATATGCTAAAACAAAAAGTTTGATTGATGGTATGCAAAATAAATGGAAAATAATATTACTAGGAAAGGTACATGTACTAATAACTTAAAATTGTGTTGCTTGTTTGCTGGACTGAAAACTATGCGCCAATTTCTGTGAGAGGCACAAAAAGCATCATTTCCATTTGTTGAAGCTGTTAGAGAGTCAAACAGATCGAGAATTCAAAAGGGTTTGGAGAAAAAAATAGAAATTCTGAAGGGGGGGGGGGGGGGGGGGTAGTGATAATGGAATTACGAGGGCATTGGGGATAGAGCAGGTTGGAATTTCCAAAAGCACGGGGGGTTAAAGTGATGATGCTGTCGGTGGTAGGATATGGATGTTTTCTGGAATTGCCCAATTGGTGCAAGTCTGGATCTGCAACTGATAACCCTATGTTTAACTGTAGTATTGTTTTTCTCTCTACAGTGATGGACTAATCCCAAGCTACACTACAGTTATCCCTGGAGATCGACTACAATGTAAATTGGCAGACAGTAAGAAGAACATTTCTAACATAATTCTGTAATTCACCAAATAATGGTCTAAGCTTTGAGTTTGCTGGCTACACAAGGAAAATAGCTGGCCATAAACTCAAGACATCCTCTCATGGTTGTTGTTGTTCAGCAATTTTCAAACTTTGAGTTGCCTTGCCCTCTTCACCGCATATGCAGTTGTAGGCCACAATAGCCAGCTGCCAGTCCTGAAAATATTGAAAAACTAACATTGCCATCAAATGTACTTGCTGTGGCGTTTATTTAGTTGTTACACTTCAGGATTTCTACCACAGAATCAAAGGTTAAAATATCGCCTGACTTACATGTATTAAAGGTTTGATTTTCGGGGTGAAAGATCGAGTTAACGTTTGAAGTCCTTTCACATGTTCAGTCATTTTCTGTGGTACCTTATCCAAGATAAGTTTTGTTGGTTCATCATGAAATACTGGTACCAAGTTCTTATATGCGTAACTTGAATGCCTTTAAGTCACTTTGTACTGCTGTTTTATATATGCATGTATATGTTTAACAAATAGATTTCATTTTGCCGTGCATCTGTTCAGTTATAGATCACAGATGATTTCAAAATGTGGTAAAAATAAAATGATGTTCTTACCACATTTGGACATCTTCAGTGATCTACAACTGCACAGATGAACAGCAAAATGGAATCGATTTGTTTTATACAATAACAGGGAAGGAAAACCAGCCTCATAGCACTCGACTGTGGTCATGACTGTTCGAGGGTTTTTTCCTAATTTCAGTATTTTCCACGTTAACAAAACTACTTTTCAAATTCTTGATTGTCAATAGCCTCTGCTAAACATTTTTTCGATGCCCTTTCCGAAATAATGTTGTCCACATTTTCAAAACTGTCTGCCATGTTGGACGAAACAGAGAAAACAACTTCTCCATGACGTCAGCTGTGAATCTGTACAAGCACTCTAATAGATCATAAGTAATGACCAATCAGAATGCACGTAGAATTCAGTATATTGTATAAAAGGAATTAGATCACTGCACTTAAAGGATTAGTATGTATTATTAGGTTAGTAGTTTAATCCTTCTATCCCTGAAGGTGCCAGAGGTTTATTTGAAGAGTGCAATTTTGAGGTCATGCCCCTTGTGTGCGGGTCCTCAAAATGGCGCCCATAGCTAAATCAGCGCCATCTACATGTACCTAGTTGTTGTACATACCAAGAAAGTTGAAAGTCCTTAAATTTAAAAATCAAATTTTCAAGGCCTTGAAAGTCCTTGAACAGTGGTGCTTGATTCAGACCTTGGAATTTTGTTGTGTTAGGTGAACAAAAATTTGCTAAAACAAACTGGCAAACTATCTTACAACATTTTGTGCCAGGAAAGCACATGTTTATTTGTGCAGCATCCTTGAAAGTCCTTGAAAATTCTTTGATTTTTAGTCCAACCCTGGGTTTGATCACAGCATTAAAAAGGTTTGACAAAAAAGAGAGAGCCTTTAGCTACCTACTGACCTATTTTTCTAGTGTAACTGGAATTACAGACACTGTACTTTTTGTAATATACCGGTACTACTCAGCCTAAATCATGTTTTGTCCTTTGTTGTTCAGTTTAACCATTTACTAGACCTTAACTTTGTAATGGCACCAGTTTATGTTCAGGTCATTTATACAGTTTATGCATAGGGCATAGGATGCATGTGGAACAACACAAGGGGCATGCACATGAACATCCTCAAAATCATCAACTGGGCCTTGCTACATGGGCTAAAATTTTACTTTCATTTTTTTTTTAAGGCCACCTCCATTGTTGGAAATGAAGTCTAAATTTCGATTCTTTTAATAACAAATGGATTGAATATTTTAGTATACAAGAAAAGTGGATATGAATATCGCCTATTTTCGCTTTTAAACTTCCCGCACACTGCCATTTTGAATTTCAAAGACGTCATGGTTGCCGCTATTGTTAAGATTCAACGTACTTTTGTTTACAACAATTGAGTAACCATCATATTTAAAATGGCGGCATGCTGGAAATTTAAAAACGAAAATAGGCAATATTCATATCCAATTTTTTGTACACTAAAATTGTATTTCCACTTATTATTAAAAGAATTTTTTTAGACTTTATTTCCAACAATTTAACGTCAATTTGTTTCAACAGTGGAGGTTCCCTTTAAGATCCAAGAATTTGCTCAGTCTTTGAACCTGAGATTTTTTAAGCCTACGGCATTAAAGAGAATATTTTGTGATTGCATTTATATATTGTTACAGTTTTATATCAGTTCATGTTGATGTATTTAATACAACAGCAGGTAGTACATCATTGCTGTTTTAGTTTTTTTTCTTGAATTACAAGAAACATTTTAAGAGTGATTTGTGTACTTCTACTAACGTAGATATGTATTAAGAAAAGGTTTATGCTATAAGAAGTATTTTTGAATAATTATTGTAAAAGAGGTTTAAAATATGTTATGATTCAGTAAAAGGCAAAGTTTTTTGAGTCTGGAATTTGCATCTGTTATATTTGTATGGATTTCGCTATCAGTAATTCTATTCATCTAGCCTACATAGCAGGCACCAGTTTTATAGAGCGTTTTTACATGACGTCATAAAAATTCAAAAATCTAAAGTATACGTCCTACAAAGCTGTTTCGGCATAACTACGGAATACAGGGCCAGTTTCCTAGGTATATTTGTTTATAGTGGCTCGGCGGCTCCACGGCTCGGCAGTCAAGTCCACTGGCGAGCCGCCGAGCCACTCAGTAATATACCTTACTCGTTCTTTAAACACTCAAGCCGACTAGCGAGCCGCCGAGCCACTGTAATATACCTTACTCGTTCTTTAAACACTCAAGTCTTAAGACTTACGTTTTGCTTATGAGACTTCCACTCTTACGTTTACTGTTTCACTGTCGAGCCGCCGAGCCACTTCAGTGATAGTCCTAGAAAATTGGCCCTGCATTCTGTAGTTGCCGCTGTTTCTAACATGGTATGTGGATACCAGTGTTATAATCTTTCACAAAAAGTTTCAGGTTTTAACGATGTTTTGCTTTCGATTTACAAAGGTTTTAAATGTGTCACGCAATCCGTCACGCTATTTCAAATAAGCCGTGAAAAATCAACAAAATTGAACCAGTTGAAAGTTATTTTTGAATTATAGATGCTTATGAGCCGATTTTCTGGCACTTATAGTGAATACAATATTTTTTGATGAGATTTTTGGTGTAATTGAGGCTTTGAATTTTCGGCCGCCTTGTTTGGTACACCAAGATGGCCGCTCCATACATTTCTTTCTAAAACTGTCGTTCGCCTATAACTCTTGAACTAAATGCTCTTGCACTTCAAAATTTGGCCCAGATGTGTAGTTTTACACTCTACAATTCCATAAACATTTTGGAATCGAAACGGCTTCTCAATTTTGATATGACGTCAGTGAAAACGCTCTATAAGACGATCTTCCCGCTACCCAGTTCGTATTAGACTAATGTCTATAATATAACAGGCTACCAGTCATCAGGCTCTATTTCCATCATACCTGTTCCACTATCTGAATGCTTGGAACAAGCTATTTATAATGTTAATAGGACTTTGTATTGTCCAATTCTGTCTGTAATCATACAAGTGATTAACAAAATTTGCTAATCACAAGTATGATTACATAGCAAAGTCATCTATTAATCATAACCATTACAATTTCTAAAAACAAATTAACATGCAAAAAAATGAGAAGTAATTCAAGAGAATAACTTGAAGAAAGGCTTTTGATCAATCGAAAGTGTTAATAATTATTTCATCACTGCAAAACTGGCATTCAAATATAATCATGTGATTGGTTTATTTGTTTGGTTCATGAAAATGTCCGATTACAACTTTGCATGTAAATTGGACGAATATACAGTGGTTTATGAACCAATCATATTTGAGGAAATTGTAATAGTTATGATTGGTAATAGAGCAGTTTTCAATTGAGTGTCGTAAAACCAAAACCAAAGTAATTACTCTGACCAATCACAGCAGTCGTAAACAATCCAATGAACCAATCAGAGCTCGAAGCAATTACATGTCGCGGGCGCCAAGCGCGGGAAAACGCGTGCGAGCAAGTCACGATTGGTTTTGGTTTTACTTCTGATTGGTCGAGAAAGTGGCGCGAGATTTTTTAGCCAATCACAAAGCGTAGCAATGCAAAACCAAAGCAATTGTGTAATTACTTTCGACAGTCAATTGAAAACTGCTCTAATAACTGGACTGGGTGGACTACAATTCAGGGAGTAATCGAACCAGTAATTTCAAATTGGCCGAGCGTGTGGCGCGAGGACAATTTGAAATTACGAGCACAATATTACCCCTGAATTGTACGACACAAATTTCAATAATACCAATTAATCACATCAATAACAAAATTCGAGATTAAAAAGTCCATGTTGACTCTTGTCCTAAAACCGTCTAAGATATTTTCTATCAGTTTGAAAGTAGAAGGAAGACAGCAAAAAAGAACCCATTAAAGTGCAACTGATTGACACGCAACTTAGGTGTCCAATAACAGCTATCCAATTACAAAAAGTTGTAATTGGATAGCTGTTATTGGACACCCACGTGACCGCGCGCCAATTACGTGAGAAATGGTGCACAGATGACCAATCACAATTGAGAATTTTGTCATTGATACAATTACACTTGGTATGCTATTCCCTGCATAGCAAGCACTGGTTAAAGGGGCAGTATCACGAGGTTCCACGCGCGGCACTGTTCATTGTTCTTGCACCGGAATTTTGGACATATCACTGTTAAAAGTGATTTTTTTTTTTCTTCCGGCTATCAAAACGGATTTTTTGATTCAACAAATACCTACACTTCTCGACGGTCTTTTTGAATTCATGGGCCGAACGTTTTCAAGTTTCGCCCTCATGATACTGCCCCTTTAAAAAATGTGCCGTATGTTACTCTTGTACCTGCTACACAGGCTACTGGAAATGAAAACAAATCGTGTAAGAGTAGACAAGGCCCAGTTGAAAACAAATATGTTTATTCTGATTCCAGTTTACTGGTAATTAAATTTGTATGAAGGATGGACACCTGAATGCTAACCCCATACCCTGAAGGTCTATCTTAGCCTCCATATCCCTCTTTTTGGATTCAGGCTTGGATGATCAAGGGTGCTATAAAGAATCAAGGTTCCTATGAGTCAACTCGTGAATACAAAACAACCTTCGGCCCCTTCCCTCTCCTACACGTTTTGCTCCACCGACCCCCCCCCCCCCCCCCCCCCCCCCCCCCCTCCATCCTCTGCACCCAACTCCCTACCACCCCATGGGAAACTGGCAAAATAAACCTTATTGAAGAAATGAATGGGGTTAGTTTCTAGAGAAACTGTGGTGCTGCGTCGGTGGGGGGATGAAACACGAGAATTTAGTTTTATCGACTGAGTCGATAAGGTAAATTGACCACCGTAAAAACATTCAAATAACTGACGTTTCGAGCGCTAGCCCTTCGTCGGAGCGAATCAAGGAATTGTGGGTAGTGTGTGGTTTTATATAGTAAGCGGTGGAGCTACGCTATTGGTGGAAATTTGGTGACGTGAAAAACAAATGTAGATTAGTTGAATGAAAAGCGTTCGTTGATTCCGTGGGGTTTGAGAGTGCCGATTTGAAAGATGATTTTTTGTTCTAGGTTTTTACGGCTTTCTGTGTTACCCTGGTGTAGGGAAACGCCGCAGATTGTCATGTGTTGTTTAGAATGGTTGGTAAGATTAAAATGGCGCGCGACTGGTTTGGATGCGTCTTTGTCATTTTTTTCAACGTCTCGGAGATGTTCACGAAAACGGTCGCCCAGTCTCCTCCCTGTTTCGCCAATGTATATCTTTTTGCAAAAAGTACATGTAATGCAGTAGATGACATTTACAGAGGTGCATGTAAAACGATCAGTGATTTTAATAGATCGTTTGGGTCCTGTTATTTTGTCCGCGTTGTGAATGAAAGGACAAGAAATTAGCGACAAGAGGCTTTTCGGCAACTTTCTGACACCGCTTTCTATGCCAAAGTTGATAAAGATCTCACTTCTACCAACCAAAAAATTGTCAAAGAAACTATCCAAGACCTCATTACTAAACAACAATTACCAGTTACCGCCAACAATCTCATCATCACTACTCCTAGAACCTCACGCGTTTATTTCAAACCTAAAATTCATAAACCAAACAATCCGGGCCGACCCATTGTTTCCGCTTGTAGCTGTCCTACCGAACTAATTTCTAGCTATTTAGACAAAATCATGGCCCCCATTGTCAAATCACTACCCTCGTACATTAAGGACACCAATCACGCACTCGAAATTTTCCGGGATTTCAGTTTTGCCAGCGAAAACAAATTAATTTTCACTATGGACATTACCTCTTTATATACCGTCATCCCCAATGACGAAGGACTTCAAGCACTAAAATATTTTTTCGACCAGCGCTCCATTCAAAACCCAAGCTCAGAAACACTGCTCCGCTTAGCCGAATTAGTTTTGACACTTAACTGTTTTTCATTTTCCCAAAACTACTACAAACAAGTAAATGGAGTCGCCATGGGCACCAAAATGGGACCAAGCTACGCTAACCTTTTTGTAGGCCACATCGAAGACAAATTTTTTAATCAGTACCACGGAACCAAACCCGAACTCTACGGCCGCTACATTGATGATTGCATTGGCGCTACCTCTTCCAGTAAAGAGGAACTTAATCAATTCATAACTTCTGTCAATACTTTTCATCCAGCTCTAAAATATACCTGGGAAATTTCCGAAACCTCAGTCGCTTTTCTTGACATTAATATTTCAATCAACGGTAACAGTTTATCCACAAGTGTGCACTACAAACCTACAGATTCCCACAGTTATCTGTTACATTCATCCTCACATCCATCGCACGTTAAAAACGCCATTCCGTATTCTCAATTTCTCAGACTTCGACGTCTATGTAGTGATGACTCTGATTTTTCCAACAAATCAGAAGAAATGTGCCAGTTTTTCAAGAAACGTGGGTACCCCGACTCTGTTGTTAATACGGGCCAACAACGTGCACAACAGATCGACAGACAGTCAGCACTACAAACGCCACAGAAGGAAGAGAACGAGAGAATTCCATTCACCCTCACTTTCCACCCACACAACAACACAGTCAAAAGCATCATTTTAAAAAATTTCAAATTACTCCAAAACGACCCCGAAACTGGCAGAATTTTTTCACAACCCCCACTAATTTCATTCAAACGTGACAAAAACATAGGCAACTTTCTAGTTACGAGCGCACTGAAATCTGACGATGTACCGGAAACTTTCAAATGCACACGCACACGATGTAACACTTGTCCTTTCATTCACAACGCGGACAAAATAACAGGACCCAAACGATCTATTAAAATCACTGATCGTTTTACATGCACCTCTGTAAATGTCATCTACTGCATTACATGTACTTTTTGCAAAAAGATATACATTGGCGAAACAGGGAGGAGACTGGGCGACCGTTTTCGTGAACATCTCCGAGACGTTGAAAAAAATGACAAAGACGCATCCAAACCAGTCGCGCGCCATTTTAATCTTACTAACCATTCTAAACAACACATGACAATCTGCGGCGTTTCCCTACACCAGGGTAACACAGAAAGCCGTAAAAACCTAGAACAAAAAATCATCTTTCAAATCGGCACTCTCAAACCCCACGGAATCAACGAACGCTTTTCATTCAACTAATCTACATTTGTTTTTCACGTCACCAAATTTCCACCAATAGCGTAGCTCCACCGCTTACTATATAAAACCACACACTACCCACAATTCCTTGATTCGCTCCGACGAAGGGCTAGCGCTCGAAACGTCAGCTATTTGAATCTTTTTACGGTGGTCAATTTACCTTATCGACTCAGTCGATAAAACTAAATTCTCTTATTGAAGAAACGTTGACCCGTGAAAAGCATAAACCATGAACGATGAGACCGAACGGGATTCCGGATAGGCTCTTACCGATAGTGCTCGTAAAAAAAGCGTTAAATGCTTAAAGCAGTGCTTGTTTTTTGCCAAAAAAGTGCTAAAATAATGCTATTTTTTTAAAAAGTGCTCGTGGGTTGCATAAAAATGCTCACTTTTTTCCGATTTTTTTAAACATAGAATATTACATTTTTCAGTTACATTTTTCAAACAAAATGTAACGATCAGTGTTTTTTTCCATTAGTCCAACACAACGTTTGAGGTTTTCTATAAATTATCCATACTACTGATACGTATAGTTAATCATCGCTTGTTATTGGGTCATCATTACGTCATCGTTACGTCATCATTACGTCATCCACGTTGTCATTGACAACGTGGATGACGCCATCTTGGAACGAGTGTGATGGACTGGGTTTCTAGAAGGCAACCGCTGACCTATCAAACCTATTCCCCAGGCCTCCTCGGCTCCTTTGATTAAAATCTGGGCAAAATGCATCTGGGAGGCTTTGGACGACATAAATAAAGTCAGATTGTGCTTTTTAACACAAAAGTATACAAATAATCAGTCGAAAATCCAAAATAATGCTAGCAGTGCTTTTTGGGATAAAATGTAAAAAAAAAAAAATGCTCGCGAAGCCAAATAATGCCAAAAAAAGTGCTAGCACTATCGGAAAGAGCCTAATTCCGGATAGACGGCATTGGCAAGCTTAGTTATATTCCATTTCTTGATAGTAAAGATATTTTCTTTGATTGAGACATTTTAGAGTATGATTTATGCATCGTGTATTAATATAATGTGTAATCTGTCACAGACGAAGTGTAATTTATCAAAATTCTCAGTAAACCTTTGGGTCGCATCGTTCATGGTTATCCTTTTCACACGACAACGTTTCTTCAAGTTGGTGTATGTGCGCAAGCCTTTTGTACTGGTCATCGGAATTGCCAAGAAAAGGTTTACAGCTGAAAGGAGTGAACTTTTGCATATTTGTCCCAGTTTACCATATCTCGTTCAACGCTTTGCGTATTCACGAGAAAACAACTTCACCCCTTCACCCCCCCCCCCCCCCCCCCCCCCCCCGCAACGCAAAAAGGTGATCCCCTTCCCCCACATGCACTTACACCCCTCAGCAATGACGATGGCATCTAGAAAGCTCTCTTTTTTGATATAAAAACTTCATTGTGATAAATCATTCCAAGGAGAATTGTGTTACCAATTTTTGTTGGGGTAAGGCGGGGGGGGGGGGGGGGGGGGGGGGGGGGGGGAGGGGGGGGTGGGGGGCAGTTAGGCAAGAAAATACAACTGTAAAACCGTTATACAAGTGGTTTTGAAAAAAAAACTAAAGAATAACAAAAATAAAAAATAATGAATATGATAGGTGATGGGTTTGACAGGTGACAAAACTAAACTGACTAGTGATGAGAAAGTTAATGAAGTTCGTCGCGTCTGTTGATTCCAAGTGGTTCTAACGTCTTTGCTTTGTCTATGAGAAATGCTTCACGCGCTTTTCGTACAGAGTCTCTGCTATTACGTATTAATTCCGGTGTTATAAGTTGCATATTGTCCGGGAGATTAAAGTGTTACTAGTGTTCTGATATAGGAGTAGGGCAGCTGAGGTGATGTGGATTCTCTACAGAGCGGCGATGTTCACCAAAGCGTTCATTTAGTTTGCGTTTTGTTTCTCCGATGTATTTCTTCAAGTATTAATACTGATCTAGGTCCGGAAACCCAGATCCGGCCATTCTCAACGGTTTGTTGCAGTGATCGTCTGATTCTATGTTTCTTTTTATAAAACTAAACTCTAGTACTAACCTCACTAAGGGCGAAATTTAGGGCTCTTAAACTGACGAAAATGAATAAAAACTCTCAAAATCACTGCCATGTTGTTTAAATGTGTTTTTCTGTGTTTAATTTGGTGATTTGTTGCTCGCGAAAGCGGTATTTCAAATATTAAACGGCATGACTCGCTCACAAGTATGGCATGCATAGAAACCACACAAACGGAGGATGGTAAGCCTGTGGACTCCCTGCTTTCGTGCGAGTTATTCGATCACGTGATCACAGAACAAATAAAGGCGACACGCTAATGGCGGCGACCTCGAGGAAGAAGGAGAAGAAGGATAAGTCCAAGAACCAATCGATAGAATTTTCACTAGAGAGTCTGTCGAAATCCAAGCATGGGTTAGCCTGTGTGGCTAATATAGATGTGAGAGGAAATGTGTCAATCTATGCTCTTTTTAAAAGATCCAGGAAAGACAACAAACCACTGTTTGATTACGCTTCCATTTTGGGTTATGTTGGAGGCGAGTTTCGAGACGGTTTTAGCCAAGAGAACTTGGAGGAGAGTGAAGCTGTCCGCTTCATACAATCACAGGTATCTTCACTCGAAGAAAACAGAATAGGAGTTGCCTTTGGGGCCGTGGAAGATGTTGCAGGGCTGTTCTTACTTCCACTATACGGTAAATCGGTCAAGAAGGGATTTGGTTTCCCCGATACCGAAACAGCAAATGCATTTGAATATTTTAAGCAAGTTGCGCAGTATTGCCACTATTCTTCGCCGGAGGATTGTTTCCGTTCTAAGCTAAGAAGTCTTTCAGGCCGAGATATAACAAAAGCGCGTGACAGTCTAACAGGAGACTTGAAATTGTGGTCCATAGATGATGTTGAGATCGAATTCCATAAGTGCCCC
The DNA here is from genome assembly GCA_024195265.1 of Dendrophyllia cribrosa. Taxonomy (NCBI): domain Eukaryota; kingdom Metazoa; phylum Cnidaria; class Anthozoa; order Scleractinia; family Dendrophylliidae; genus Dendrophyllia; species Dendrophyllia cribrosa. Next base: position 29,257,070 of record JAJLRJ010000002.1, read on the forward strand.
TTTCCTCCTGATGCCCCCAACTGGCCTTCTGGGTCAGGGCTTGGGAGTTTCCTGGATTGCCGAGAAATGCCAGGCTTTTTGCAACAAGCTGGTTGGGTGATCAAGGCGTATGAAGATGCTGAAAATTGGAAGAAAACTGCAGCAAGCAAATTGACTACGCCTGACAACTATGAGAGATTCAGTGGGATGGCCAAACAGCAAGCATTGTGGTACATCTGGAAAGGGGATTTAGAAAAAGCTGCAGTTATGGTTCATTCTTGGCGAAGGCTTGAAGATGACTGGAAAAGGGGTAACCCTCTCGATTCCAAAAATCCTGCCATTGATGTAATTTTTAATGTGACACACAATGATCTTTCGAATGCAGGTTTGTATGATGGATATCGCAGGCCAGATGCCAGATTATTGCAGAAGAATAAGTGCAATGTTTGCTCAAGTCCTGTCTATGAAATAGATCTTAACTCAATTAGAGAACGTTATGGAAGGACATGTGTTGATAGAGATGGTAATGCTGAAGTCGGTTCTGAGGATGTACGTGACAATATGATTAAACTACTGTTTGCGATTTCCAAGTTTGGCAGTAACCATGACTTTGAAACATCAGCAACACATTGCTTCAAAGAAGCCCTCCATGTATTTTTGGAGCATTCATTTAATAAATTCTACTGGAGAATCAAGCCAACAAATTCTATGATGGAAGCCACTGAAGCTGAAGCTATTTCAGGCATCGTTAAACTGTTAGCTGATAAAGCAAAAGGTGAGTTGGATGTCTCAACCTTTTCAGGTTCCTGTGAATCGATTTTGAAAGCAGCCATGTCAAGGCATTGTGCTAGTAAACTGGGAGAGGATCAAATCAAGAGTGTGTGTGATTTGTTTCGTCTGAGGCTTGGTCTTATTGTTTATGAATTCCACAAAATGGAAGCAGATGAAGAAAAAGATGACAAAGCAACAGGTGGTGAAAATGCTAAAGATGTCGGGGTAGACCTGTTATCAAAAACTATGATACCTTCTTTTGCCTCTGAGTTCCAAGGCAAATGGACTTTGCTTCCTGAAGCCAAAAGAGAGAAGATTTTGACAACAGATTCAAAGGCTTTAATCAAGACCTGTGATCAAACCTTTGAAAAGGTAAAAAAGTTATATAGCCGCCAAATGAAAAACGTTCAAAACCAAGGTGTTGAAAACTTAACAGCAAAGCAAGGCAATTCCACTTCAGATGATGGTTGTGAAGATAAGAAAAATGCAAACAATTCCAACAGCTGTTCTGAACCATCTGCAGAATCCAAACAAAACAGTGAGAATGATCATATTCCAGATGTGTGTTCTGATGATGTTTGTCCTTGCAAAGATCCTGAATTGTTTTACAAGCATTTTGTTGCTATCTTGTCCAGCGACAAGAACCCTGTGCCTTTCTACAAGTGTGTTCCAACTGGTGATGTTATCATGAATGAAGAAATGTGTCTGGATGAAGATGGCAACAATACTGGATGCATGGCTGCCTTTAATTTTGAGTATATTAACACCAAAATGAGTTCAATTGGCGAAGAAGAGTTTTCGTCTTGCCCTCGACTGGCCTTGCTGTGCAAGAAGGTTTGTCACAATATCTATCCTTTGATTATAATGAGCTTGTGCCAAGGGTTTGTTGAATTACAAAAGAAGGAGAATTCAAAGGGGGAACTTCAAACCTGCCCAACATGTGGACAAAAAGAGGATAAACCTGGAGAATTCAAGAGATGTGGTGGATGCAAAAATGTTTACTACTGTAGCAGAAAATGTCAAGTCCGAGATTGGAAAGCTGGACACAAACAGAAATGTGATCCCACTGCAAAACAGGCATGAGTTTTAAACATAATACATGTATAATATTTCCATAAAAATTATGCACAGAACAATTTTTAATCGAGTGTCGTAAAAGCAAATCAAATAAATCACTCTGGCCAGAAATCAAAGAAACTACACACAGTGGGGGTGAAGCAGGGGAAAACATCGTTTTATTTCTGATTCATTCAGAAAGTGGCACCAGTTGTTTAAATGAATCACATAGCGTAGTAATACAAAACCAAAGCAATTGCAATTTACTTTCGACATCTGGTCAAAAACCGCTCTAACAATATTGTTTATATTAATAATGCAGTGTTGTCCAAAATGATGGTAGACTTAGACGTGAGAAAGATCTAATTTAGTGGTTGTCACTTTGAGAGTGATTTTGATAGTCATATTGACTTTGAAGATGATTTCTGACTAGCCTTTTGAAACATTAGTCACCAACAGCAGTATTTTCGTAGACAAACAATATTTATACTACCATATTGAACAGATACTGTATCATTTACACTGCAACAGTTAAACTGTAAAGTGAAAAAAAAAAATTTTGAAATGGTGATTGTAACCAATGACAGGCAAGATCTTAAAACAGCAAGTATCCACAAATTGTAACAGGATTTCATCAGTCATGGAACAATTTTGAACTGAAATCCAATTGGTTGCAACTCATTGATTATTCCAGAAATATTTTCTGTGTTCATATTTTTTAACGATTGCACTATAACAAATGTCACTTTGAAGGTTCTCAGTAGAATTTACACTAAGAATTTAGAATGAGAACAAAATTAGATTCCTTTTATTAGACAGCTGCAATAATCAGGGCTAAAAAAGTCCTGTATAGTTGTTCGGGACAAGTAGGGTTTCTTGTGCGACAAGTAACTTTTCCTACGTACTTGCCCAATGGATAAGGCCCAGGAAAGCTATCCACTGACTAAATAATTATTTTAAGGCAAAAAAAAGTAAACGTTGGCAAGCATGTAAGTGCCTGGGCAAGCAAAATTTGTCCAAAGGGCAATCTGGAATCAAATGTTTTTTCAAGCCCCATGCTTGACAACACTACACAAGGGGGAGGTGGGGGGGGGGGGGGGGGGGGGGGTTGTTACACCTTGTTTGTGTAAACAAGCCCCTAGTTACTTGATATGAAATCCAGAGGGGGTGCTAGGCATGGTGGGCCACTAGGCACATTCAGAGATTTTGCTATTTAAACAGGAAAGATAAAAAAGATAAAATATTGTGGTTCCATTTACACAGGGAAACAAAAAGAGCATTGGTTGGTTCCCTATCATTTTATTTGTCACAAATTTTTTGCTTCCTCCTGTAATAGTTTAAACACAAAGCAGACTAATGTAAAAGTATATTAAACACCCCCACCATCTCTAACAATATTATTTTTCTCTTATAAGCCCCCCTTTTGGAAGTCAGATGTTGTAACAAGCGGTTTCAGTTTTTATTATTGAAACCAGGGGTGAAGCTAAGAAAATGCTTAGCAGGCTCGTTAACAAGCCCAGCAGGTTTTTCTGGCTTGTACACCTTCAAAATCACCTTAAGTCTTTGTTTTCTAGTGAAATTTCAACCAGTGATAAGTTCTTTTTCAGATGGTGAAATTAGCCGGTAGCCAGCTCTTAGCTACATGTACTTCCCTGCAAAAGCCTATAATTGTTAAAAGCTGAACCAATTCAAGCAAAGCTGTACTCACTTGAAGAGCATTGTAATTATTTAGCTCATGGTGGAGTATAAAAGCACAGTGTTAATGCAATTTAGCATGTGCAAACCACAAAAAAGCTTGTTTTCTCACAAAATAAGTTGGATTTCCCTACAAATGAAGGAAAGCTGAATTATAAAACAAATAAAAATGCCTTTGGTTTGTTCTGTTATAAAACACTCGAATAGGTGACAAGAGCAGTTGAGAAGCATGGAAAAACACTTGCAGCTTGTGTTTCATCCTACACTTCTTTCATACTCTAATCACTTACTTGAGTGCTTTATAACAGAACAAACCATGGTAAACCCTTTAACTCCCAAGAGAGCAAAAAATCAAAATTCAGGAAAAATTCCAAAATTTGATGTAAAAAATTTTGAAAAACAAAATGGTACCATGCAAAAGTATGGCCAAAAAGGTTTTGTTTGAATGGTCGCGCCATAGGATTTTGTTGACAGACTCGAGAGTTAGAACTATGTTACATGTCTCCATAATTATTGACTCTGGAAGTAAAGGGGTTAAGGCTTTTTCTTTCGTTAATAATATTTATGTGCTGTTTGACATACTGTTGTCACCAATTTTTTTTTGTTTTTGACATCTTTTGAAGAGGGTCCCTTTAATCTCTTTTCAAAATTCAGTCATGAATATTGACCAAATTTCATGTTTATGTAAAATGTAGACCTGACCTGCAAAGGCCAATAAAAGACAAACTGAGCTTTGCCTCTCATAGATGAGGAAAACATAACAAAAAAGTAAAATGTAACCTTCAACGACAATATTAAAAGCAACCACAGAAACAAAGGAGTGAAATTAGTCAGAACACTTATATAACCAGAAATTTTTATTTTTATGCAACATAAAATGATTCATTAATTACATGTTTTGATTTTTTGTAAAGACCCATGCATGTTGTGCCTTCTTTCTTTTTTAATAAAGACAAAAAAAAATAATCAAATAGTTATTTAATTCAATGCTTCATTGACGGGTCACATTTTTATTTAAAATTTTGTTCATGAGCATGTGAAAAAATCTTAAAATTTTATTAGGAATCGTGAATCGTGAATGAATAAAAGCATTAAGTAATTATCCGCATAAGAAGAATAACGCTGAACGGCAATGGAATGTCAAACACGATGGAATGTCAAGATTTTTCATTGTTACAACTAGTGATCTCATTGGCCTAGACTCAAAAACCTCTAAAAAGTTAAGGTTCAAGGTGCATTTTGTCTAATTTTTTTAAGGTTTCAAGTAATTCGAGACCCAATGGCACAACATACAATTTTTAAAAGAAATTGTATTTGGGGAACTTCATCAAAGAAGCAAAACTATTAGCTATTGTCTTCTGCTATTCTGATTGGTTAAGCACGAACATTTCCTAAAATTTATTTGACGCAAATGGATTTTCTTTATTTTTATAATGAAATATAATTATTAACCATCAGCTCCTCCTCTATTCTTGAAATGAAAGATATTCTATGTGGGAAAGAGCTAATGCTGCAGAACAATGAAGTTTGCTATCGTTCTTATGGAATAATACTTAATCGTGCATCACAGAAAAAGAAATAGTCCCAATCATTTGTCAAGTAAAAAGTGCAGGGGATCCACTTTTAACTGGCAAATCAAAATGCAAGAACTCTGGGAGGTAGTTTATTAAATCAACTGTCAAACAAAAAAAGAAAATACTAAAAAGTTTCAGTTTTTTAACTTTTGACTCATGTCACTTTGGTGTTCATTAGACTGTTTACGCACCCCTCTTGTAAGGGTCTCCTATACCGATTTATATAATATTATGACAACAGTTATTATAAGCTAAATTTGCTGTGGTATTGATTGCTGTAAAAAAGCTTAAGCATGTGTTATAGTACAAATTATCCTTAGTCATACTTTAGGTATCATTTGTAGCATCAGCAATTATAGCATAATACCCATTATTATTCGAATGTGATGTCATTTTACCTTATAAGGGAAAGAGAACATGCAAAATATCCGAGCATATTACACAGTAGATTGCCGTATTACACCTTAGTGTCCCAGTTTAAGGACAAGCTATTATAAATAAATCCATTATTCGATGGTTTAACAGATAATAGGTGCGGACATTTTACTCATTGCTTGCATTTTTCTCGCCCCTGCAGTGCTTGAAAAAATACTTTGCAACTTGTAGAATATCCGCATGTATAATCTGTTAAACCATCGAACAAGGTGTGTGTATTTAATATCAATATCTTATCTTAGAAACGTTAGCTGATTTACCATATTTCTTTGAATAAGTGCTCACTCTCCAATAAGCACCCTCCTACAAATTAGCCCCACTCGGCCAAAATGGGAAATAAGCGCCCTCTTCTCTCCCCCTCACTTTCCCAGTCAGGTCAATTAACGAGATTGAATGGGATAAAAACTTTTAGAAACAGTAAAGAGATCACAAGGCAATCCTGTCTGTGTTATGTGGACATGCATATACTCTTTATGAATAAGAAATTCAATGCCCAAGAAAACATTCTGCTTTCCCTATGTAGAATGTCATGGATGTTTTTTGGTACTAACTTGTAACAAAAATAAAGTTCCAGTTGGTTTAAGTGCTCATCCTTGAGTAGAAGTTCGTAAAGATTTCTGATATAACTTTCATCAAGTTTTTCCAAATTGTGTTAGCAATGGTCTTAGTAATGATGCAAGTTTTTTGTCAGTTGTTAATGCTTTAGTGGTTGATTGGCGACTGGAGGTGAGAATGGCCTGGCCAGGCTCCTTTTATACCGGAACTTCGTGTTTAAATAAGCACCTGAGTGCTTATTTAAAGAAATATGGTAATATATAGATTTTTTTACTTTTAAGGGAAATGCTATTTTAAAAACTGATTTATGTTATTAGAAATATCCTCAGTGTGGTATAATTTAGCATATTTTTAGAGTGTGAATAAGATTTATTTCAGGAAAGAAAAATGTTGGTTAATAAATTTTTTTTTTGGATAGTTGTGTGATAAGGCTGGGTATTTTAATGAGTCGTTATTTTTTCCAAGCATCAAAAAGAAAATACAGTGAATTTTGTCTAAGCTGGATACATTCGGGACAAGCTTAAGCGAGGTGTTCACCTTAGAGAGAGTTTAGATACAGATAAGCAAGTGTAATTTGGGCAGAACCAGCCAATAATTAATGTCAATCTTAGAGAGGTGTCCGCCTTACAGGGGTGTTCGTCCTAAGAGAGTTTACTGTAAAACTCAGCTGTATGACACCTTTCTGTAAAATAATCTCTTTATTTTGCATGCTTTAAATCTTCAACTGCTTTTCATGTTTTGTTACTGTATATTATGACCAATAAATGCTTTACTTAAAATTGATTCAGATTTCTTTTTTATTTTTAAGTTGTGTTCAGGGTTGTGCTGTTGTGTGGTCCCAAAAAATCCTCTTTTTACTCTAATTTTTGATGGGGGAGGGAGGGGAGTGGTGTTCAATGGAGAACTTTAAATGTTGTACTCTTACTGCTAGTAAAGGTCTAATTTACAGGGTTCGTGCTACTCCTTGAAGTCCTTGAAAAGCCCTGGAATTTAATTTTAGATTTCAAGGGCGCTTGAAAAGCCCTTGAAAAGAAGAATTTTTGCTGAAAGTTCTTGAAAATAATGAAAACTCCTTGAATTTTTGCTCGGATGGAAAATAAATTAGGATTGTATTAAGTAATTCAGGGATTGAGCACAGATTTCAAAATAGGGGACAATTTCTCTTAAAATTCATTTTATATCCGGGGGAGCTTTTTGAAAGTTGCCATAGACCAATGAAAACATTTCGAAACATAGTGCAAGACAAAGTAAACTTGCTTTGAATACTCCAGATTCTCCTTAAAAAGTCAGTTTTTAGTGCTTGAATACTCTTTGAATTTTATGTCCAAAAACCAGCACGGACTCTGAATTTAGAACCATGGCCAACTAACCAAATTATTCAAAGCTGTTTTATTGTTATCCAGACCCCTCATCCATAATGCCTTAGAAGCAGCCACAACTTGTCACTCGGGCTACAGTCCAGTCCATCTACAGTTTAACATCAAACAAATTGCAACATAATTTTTCCCAACTCAATGTGATCAAGGGTGGTCTACTTAGCAACGTACTGAAAATCCGTTCGGTGCAACTTGCATAATTTTTGCGCATTAACCACAGGAAAGCCGAGTTGAGTAAAATCACACTTTCAAAGAAGAAAGGCTTTTAATACGTTTCTTAAATAAAAAAGACTGATAAGGAAATATCTCATTCACTTATTTCTGTTTGTAATGGCTCCGCCAATTCCAAGCTCGCTCATCCCCCCCCCTCCCCGGGCATTTGTCGGGCATTTTATAACTTTTCCTTCCCAAAGGTGGGGCATTTGCTAAAATAAGTCATCCCGGGGGTGGGGCATTGTCAAAACGACGTTATCTTATGGATACAAATGTATTAAAATTCGTACATGCTTCGTTGTTTATTTCAAATTTTTCTGATTATAAAAACTGAGTTGATAAATGTCGTTTCAGTCCTGCACTTTTCAAGTGAAAATATTAAAGTTTCACACAATTTTCAAAACAGGCCACCTATTGCCTTACCTTTCAAGTGCCACAGAAAATAATATCTATATCACGGCAAATTTTCAAGTTTTGTTGACGTCTTATTTGCTAACATTCGTGGCCTTGGTGTCTTTCCATCATGATATGTCGCAACAGAAGAATCTGGCTATTTAAAAATTCAATAACAACTTCACTTGAAAACGCGTCTCAATCAACGGCGACCTTACCGTGTAAATGGATTAAACATAAGCATAATTTTAATCAAAATTAACAACGAGAATCGACAGGAAATTATTGGAGTCAAAAGTTTTGCGGAAACATAACACAAATATTTAGAACGAATGAAGGAACGGATATAAGTAATACTGAGGTAGAACGAAAGAATTCCTAGCATGAAAAAAGATCCATTTATTTGTGAGCAATTATTGCTTCCATCAATAATCATTGAAATAAAAATTTTGATCTTGTCCCATTGCATGGGTCGGGCATTTGCACTCTTTCAGATGCCCCTCCGTGGGGATTTGTACATAAAAAGCTGACCCCACCGTGGGGCATTTGCAACTTTAAAAAAAAAAAAAAAGACGAATGCCCGACAAATGCCCGACAAATGCCCGGGGGTGGGGGGGGGGGGGGGGGGGGGGGGGGGGGATGAGCGGGCTTGGAATTGACGGAGCCATAAAAGTGTAACAATCTCGTTATTTAAGTAATATACGCCCGACAAATTTTGAGTTTTTGCACAGGCTACTCATGCTGTTAATAAGCACTTAATGACTGGCCCCAAGGGCAACAGTGAGTTTTGTTTCCCCGCGGAGACCCTCAATGTTCCCAGAGGCGAAACCGAGGGGAACATCGAGGGTCTAGGAGAAACAACAACTCACTATTTCCCGTGGGGCCAGTCTTAAGTGTTTTGTTATACCTACCAACTCAAAAATAGAAAAAAATTATATAGGAGTCAAGTTTATCGCAAAATGCAAAATGGCAAATTAACATTATATAAAAATACAAGTATCAAAAATACAAACTTTTTAAATGTATTTTCCCGTATGAGCTTTTCGATTTCTTCCTGACCTCCGAGATGAAAGCGTTTTCGGCCATGGCTGAGATGAGAAATAAAGTGTGCTTGACGTGGTGGCACACAAATTTGCCGCGGTTTCATGGCGCACGACCAGATCGCGTGCGAGTCGAAACTTCAAGCTATTGTTTCTTTAGGGAGTTTTTGACAAAAAATGTGGAACATATGTAACTAATTACAACTTGGCAAGAAATATAGACAATATAACTAATAACGACGTGACGATAGTAAAGAAACGGAGCAGAAAATATATACTGAGTATACAAACAAAAATGAATGGCTCCTATCGCGGTGCCATTGCCTGGAACGAGCTTCCCAACGAAATACGAGAACTCAGTAGTTTAACCGCCTTCAAAAGAGCTCTCGAACAAAAATAGAACCTCCGGTTCTATAACACGCATCTATGATTGTAGCTTAAATTTTGATGGGGTAAATAGGATATTATTATGTAAGTTAGTGTTTTTATTAGTCTTTATATCAGTATTATTTACGCTAGTATAGTATATCAGTTTTTTTGCCACTATTATATATATATATTTTTGTTATTATTTAGATTAGATTATATTTAAGTGCACGGCATGTCTGAAAAACAGTTTTACTGAGCCGTTTTACCGTGTTAAAATAAAGTTAATTGATTGATTGATTGATTGATTGAGTGATTGATTGATTGATTGATTGGCACCGTCAATTCCAAGCCGCTCATCCCCCCCCCCCCCCCCCCCGGCATTTGTCGGGCATTTTATAATTTTCCTTCCCAAGGGTAGGGCATTTGGTAAAACAGGTCATCCCAGGAATGGGGCATTGTCAAAACAACGTTATCTTTCGGAATTTAAAAGTCGTGCATGCTTCTTTGTTTATTTTTAGAATGGCCACACTTTAGGATTTCATCCACAGACTCAAAAGTTAGAACCACCTAAGGTCACCTAATACAGCATAATAAACAGCACCACAGGAAAGTACTGCTCAGTAGCTTTCATTTGAATGGTCATATTTTAGGATTTCATCCACAGACTCAAAAGTTAGAACCACCTTATACAGCATCAACACAACCAGCTTCACTGAAAAACACTGCTCGATAGCTTTCAATCATTTGAATGCCTATAAGTAATGCATTTTATGCTAGCCATCAGTTTTGTACCTGGGAGGCTGAGAGTGTCCCAGAAAACAGAAAAATACATCTTGTTGCCATGCAATACATACTTTTATTTCTTGTGGTTAAAATATATATCATTTAATAATTACTTTTTCATATTTCGCAGGTCCCAGCTGCTGGGTCGTAAACAAGGAATTTAAACCTTGTTAGCAGCCGTTAACACGAATATAAAAAAAAAATTACTGAAATGGAGTCAAGAAAAAATTGTTCGGCAAACGTTTCTTTCTGTTTTTATCTTTTCATAGTGATAGTCGCACTATTAATTAATACAACATACACAGGGGCATAGCTAGGGATGGTCCTAGGGTACCCGTGACCCCCCCCCCCCCCCTCCCTCCCCCTCCCCCCTCTTTGTGAGATAATGTTAGTAAAACACAGCGTGGGTGTCGACATGACAATCTGGTAAGTACCCTGGGCGTGACACAGTGTGAACCCCCCCCCCCCCCCCCCCCCCCCCCTTTGACAAATCCTAGTTACGCCCCTGATACAGTGCAACCTCGATTAAACAATCAGGAAAAACACTACTGCTTCCATTCCATATATTTTTTGTTTTTATACTAAGTTGGTTCGAACTTGGACAAAGAACGCTTGTTTGTCTGGTTACACGCTTCGAAGTTCATCCAACGGATTATGCGCCATGAATCATTTTAGTGCGTCTTTCATATGAGACTATGCACTAAAGCTGATATAGTTCATCTAAAAACATATAATCCATCTTCAGCCCTTCTTACGAAACGCATAACCAAATGCACAAACATTTGCCTCACTGATTTGCTCTAACCAGACGGATAAATGCCTGGTGTAAAAATAGTCACCGACTGGACTGTTTTGAGTACTGAAGAAATAATTCAGCCGGATAAGGAAATTTTTGTTAGATAAAAGTTGAAAACAGTAGCGCCTCCCAAAACAAATAACTGACAATTTTAGGCGCTATAATCGTAAGTGTTATACCGGGGTCGCACTTTGATTAGTATAATAGCCTTGCCATAAGAAATACTCCAAAGATTTCTTATGTGTCATTTTTGAAGATATTTTGGTAGTTTTTTTTTTATCAAAGAAGCACTACTGTCTGGCACGAACTTGGGTAAACACCGTTTATTTCTTTGGTTACGCACTTCGGAGTTCATCGGACGGATTATACGTCAATCTGTTTAGTCCATCAATAAAAACAATAGTTAGGAGTATGTAGGACACACCACTAAAGTGGAGAGTTCGTACTGGACGCATAATCCATCTTGTGCCCATCTTACAAAGTGTATACTGAACCAAATTCACAACCATTTGCCTACAATCAAGAACAAAAGTGTTGGGACGAATTTGCATTTACGATGTTTCCCTACGCGCGCGACAAAAACACGGTACGCGCAAATGATAAGTGTCCATTTCCCGACCCCCTACTCCCCTCACGATGTTGAGCCCGTGTCATAAAAATGATTTGTGGATTTCAACATTGTCTCGTGGGGAGGGGTGGGGTTGGTAAGATGGGCTTTAAACTAAAAACATGGCTTCATTGGTCAGTCACACTAAATTAGTAGTCAATAGGAGGACTTTGTAACATTTGTCCCAAGAACTTTTGTCCTTGATTGAAGTTTGTTAGAGCCAAACGGATAATTGACAGGTGCAAAAATAGCCATTGACCAGACTTTTTTGCAATTATGAGAAAATGATTTAGAACAGGAGCCATAAATGGTCCATGTTTAGAGACAATCCAACATTTTTCTTCTATTTGGCACCCAAGCGTCACATTGTGTACGCACTTTGATTGAATAGGATAATAAGTTTGTCATCAGAGATAAGATTTTAAGATTTCTTAAACATTTATATAACATTATGTTAATTACATTAAGGTCTAAGACCTTGCCCTCCCCGATCTCTGATCCTCTTGCCTTCCCCTTTATCCCCTGAATTTTACCCCACCCCTTCTCTCTCCCTCTCCCCTCCCTACTGCGATGCCCACCCCACTAGGGTGGGAACGGGTCTTACTATTGTGTACGTTTTGCTAGTTTAACAGATTCCCTAGCAGAAAAAAGTAAAAATTAGAAACTAGTGAATTAATGCTGATATCTAAGTTACACTTGTAAAGTCAATATTTCAGTTCATCAATTGTAAAGTCTATGATTCAGTTCATCAACTCAATGACAGAAATTGTTTAAAAGCAGCAGTAATGAAGTGTCTTGTTGGCGATAGGAAAATTGCATGAAGTGGCATTTTAGTCTGTCATGGCAAACCAAGGGTGCTGAAGAGTTTGTTTAAGAGTTGGACGATTTGATGGGTTTGTGTTCAGCAGAGAATGAATCAGATTCTTCACGTCTGTTGAAAAAAAAACAAAAAAATACAGATAAATACCTCCATACGTGAACGGCTGTGTAATTTTGAACACCCCCAGCAAAAAACTTGAAAGGGCTGTTCACGGTCAAAGAAACAGAGACCTTGTGTATGTGATGAGCCTTAGACCATCTTATGTGACTTCACTATCTCAGAGGATGTGATGACGTCACTATCTCAGGTTATATGATGACGTCACTATATCAGGGTATGCAAATAGAGGGGGTAAAAGTTGAATAGATCAGCGCTTTGTAATAGTAATTGGACTGAGTGGAGTGCAATTCATGGAGTAATCGATTTGACGATTACGTACGAAATAGGCGCACGGATGACCAATCACAATGGAGAATTATGTTATTGATACGATTAGATAAATAATGATATGAAGGAGGACGAAGTGAACAGATTTCTGTTCACCAATTTATTTCCGTTTAGACGGATTAACGAGAAATCAGTGAAATACCTGGTGAAAGATGTTGCGCCAGTCTAGGAGGCATGGTAAGAGCACGACTTGGATGTTCAAACGCTATCATATCAGGCGACAACATGTCCACCAAAAGGATTCCCATCTGCCACACAGTTCCCTCACAACCGTCATATTGTTTGAATTTCATGAATTCAGGAGGCATGTAACTAGATGTACCTGAAAGAAAAGAAAATACCAGAATTCCACTTAATTCACGGTATATCGGAGTTATTTAAAGCGTGAATAATTTACGGTGTAAACATGGTAAAACACAGAGTTATCACTGCAGTGTGGAGGGTAGGATGTGCGAGGCTACATTCATCTTGTAATAAAAAGGTTGTGAAATGAGGCTTTCATCGACAGCCGGAACTGAGAGCTTTGCTCCCAGTTTTAACAGGAAAAAAACCCTGGATTAGCGAGTAAAATATATAAAAATGGATGCATTTTATCTTCCAGATGGAGAATTATCTCACGTTGGATTAAGTTACCCGCTTTTACCAAAACGATGTTGAGCAGTGTAATGTGCTTCTTATAACTTTTAAGTCCGTTGATAAAATCCTAAGGTTTTACCATTCAAATAAAAGATTTCCAGTCATACCTTCCTGCGGTAATGTTTGTTTTACAGTACTTCTTAAACTAAACTTTTAGATTTTTCATTTTTTATTTGCTGTCCTTGCAGTGAAAAACTAAACAAAATCGGTGCTGCGCGCATCTTGCATCAAACAAACTTTCAATTTGTTTTGTACTCGTAAATGCTCCATTTAACATATTTCACCATTCTCACCTCTGAACTTTGTGAACGGTGTCTGTTGAACCTCTGAAGCCAGCCCAAAGTCAATAAGCTTGGCCTCATCAGTGTTCATATCTACCAAGATGTTCTCTGGTTTCATGTCTCGGTGTAGCACCCCATTTTCCTCGCAGCTGATGTTGGCTTGCACGATCTGGGAAAAGTATCTCCGCACTTCTCTTTCTGTCAGTCGTGTGCCCCAGTTACTACGCTCCACTATGATGTCAAACATATCTTTACAATTTTCAGGTCTCTCCATGACGTAAACAAAGTATTCTTCCGTGTCGATCACTTCATAAATCTTGATCACATTACTGTGCTGTGCTCGGCGCTGAAGATAAGCTTCGGCGGGAATTTTACGTCCATTTATCTGTAACAAGAGAGGGAAATGAGGGCTTTCGCTGGCTCACCCGACACAGCAAAACATCGGCCAATTACACTAGTACTAATCCTCTCCAATTTCCCCCCGGCCCTCTCCCCCCCCCCCCCCCCCCCCCCCCCCCCCCCCCCCCCCCCCCCCCCCCCCCCCCCCCCCCCAAGACCAACCCCCAGGCATTAGCATTTTGTGAAAATACGAGTATGGTCAAATGTTTCGCGATAGAGACATACGGTGCAAGTCCCCGCCCTCCCCTCCCTGCCCGTACAAACACTGAACAGAGAAAGACAGTTGCACCTTGTAAAAAATGACCATTATCTTTATCTTTCAAAATAATACAGAAGCGTTTCCAATTGACAGACTGGCAGCGAAAAATTAAGACTATTTGTATGTGTCAAGTTTCAGTGATAACTATAACATTTTACCAACCTTTTTAAATTCCTTGACTGTGCTTTTGCGAACAAATTTCAGCGCCACCTTGGAAAAAGTAAAAGTAAGTTAGTTTTACTGCTTTCTTCTAAGCGTTTTCTTTAATTTAAACTGGTAATGTTATTTGTTCGAAGCAGCTCAGTCAGATGACAAGCACAATAAACTAAAAGGCAAGCCACGTGCTTTTTCATTCACTTCCAACGACCTTAATGCCTCACAACTGCGGCCACTGATGACGGCTTCCAATTATTGAAAATAACCTCTGAAAACGGCACTTCATCTTGTGTCATGTGACAAAATATCGCCCACGATAGCAGAGAAGGACCTGGGGACGAGTTATTGTAATAGGCCATTTCCGAGTTGCCTTTTGCCTCTCTATCAAAGCGAGGCTAGGTGCGAAACCTTTCATATGAAAATGAGTTTTCATTCACATGCAAATAAAACGTATTTGCATGTGAATGAAACTCATTTTCATATGAAAGGTTTCGCACCTAACCTCGCTTTGATAGAGAGGCTAAAGGCAACTCGGAAATGGCCTATTCCACTTACCGGCAGATTGTCCTTCTTTCGCGTCGCAGACATTACTAGACCAAGAGAATTTAGTTTTATCGACTGAGTCGATAAGGTAAATTGACCACCGTAAAAAGATTCAAATAGCTGACGTTTCGAGCGCTAGCCCTTCGTCGGAGCGAATCAAGGAATTGTGGGTAGTGTGTGGTTTTATATAGTAAGCGGTGGAGCCACGCTATTGGTGGAAATTTGGTGACGTGAAAAACAAATGTAGATTAGTTGAATGAAAAGCGTTCGTTGATTCCGTGGGGTTTGAGAGTGCCGATTTGAAAGATGTTTTTTTGTTCTAGGTTTTTACGGATTTCTGTGTTACCCTGGTGTAGGGAAAGGCCGCAGATTGTCATGTGTTGTTTAGAATGGTTAGTAAGATTAAAATGGCGCGCGACTGGTTTGGATGCGTCTTTGTCATTTTTTTCAACGTCGTGAACATCTCCGAGACGTTGAAAAAAATGACAAAGACGCATCCAAACGGCATCCAAACCAGTCGCGCGCCATTTTAATCTTACTAACCATTCTAAACAACACATGACAATCTGCGGCCTTTCCCTACACCAGGGTAACACAGAAATCCGTAAAAACCTAGAACAAAAAAACATCTTTCAAATCGGCACTCTCAAACCCCACGGAATCAACGAACGCTTTTCATTCAACTAATCTACATTTGTTTTTCACGTCACCAAATTTCCACCAATAGCGTGGCTCCACCGCTTACTATATAAAACCACACACTACCCACAATTCCTTGATTCGCTCCGACGAAGGGCTAGCGCTCGAAACGTCAGCTATTTGAATCTTTTTACGATGGTCAATTTACCTTATCGACTCAGTCGATAAAACTAAATTCTCGTGTTTCATCCCCCCACCGACGCAGCACCACAGTTTCTCTAGAAACTAACCCCAATCACTAGACCAAACCCACCAGCTCCAAGAACTTTTCCCAAATCATACGTCGCAAACTCAGCTTAAAACAAGAGAAAAATATAGTTTTAAATGACACTTAAATTTCTTCTCAGAAATTTATATTTGCCATTGGAAAACAGGGCTATGTTTGCACAAAGCTAGTCGAGGGACTGGTTATGAAACCTTGAGTTGCAGACTTCAATGACGATATAAATAAAGAGCTACAATTTAGGGATGGACAATTCTATTTTTAAGGGTGGGGGGGATTGGGCAAATACCAAAAAAAATTCCTGCGCAGCAAAAGTAGAAAAAAAATCGTGCACAGCGATCCAAAGAAAAGAAAAGTATGGAACAATCTTGAAAAAAATTCTTGCACAGCCTTAAGACGGAATAAAAATGTAATGCTCCCCCTCAAAAATAGAATGGTCCATCCCTCCCTTGTTAAAAGTACTTCTGTTTTTCGATCACACGTTATGACTGAATAATTAAGTAAGGGAAACATTTCTATTGGTCAGTTGCTTGAACAAAGTTCAAAATTTATTAACAAGAAAATACATAAAATATAAATGTAACAATAAAGAATTCAACATACTTTGAGATGTCAGCTTCTTGATGTAGTCCGGAGTTTTATTTGGTATGTGAACATCTGGTTCTTCAAAGCTGAAATTCTCGTTCGAAGAACTGCTTGCTGACAATGTAAACTTTATTTCGTTCACTGGCCAGGGACATGGCTATAAACAGAACAAAACAGAACACAAAGTCATTATACATTAACAATATTTTTAATAAATTACATTTAATTATAACTTTATACTCATAAATTCCAAAATTATCAGTGAAAGTGAAGACAGTAAACTTTGCACCTATGAACGAGTAGATACATTTTTGCAATAATCTCAGGGTTTCTGATTGTAATTTTTGCTAACTCTACAAATTCAACTGGCGTAAGAACTTGTCTTGCTATATCGATAATATCACTTACCTATACGGTTACCTAACGGACAAGTTAAAGGTAAACTTGTTTTCAACAGGCTAGTCCATTAATTTACTTTTTAGTCGTTGGTGTAAACTATCCCAGACTGAATTGCAATCCTGTAAGTAAAAGCAAGGGTTTTCTCTCTTAGCCACTAGTCTAGAATCATAATTTATTTACCTGATAGTCAAGAGAACAATAGCTTTCTAGCGGGCTGCTGATTTTTTTCAGATCGTCTTGCGGCTTCGATCTGCTCCTTAGAGATCGTAATTTCTCATATTTCTCACTGCGACTGAAAAAATATACAAAAGATATAAATTAACTTTAAATGGGAACTGCAATGGATCCACATGGTGGTTTTGAATCAACTGTTGCTAGATTAAAAACCAGTGACATTTAGCACTGAATTAAAGTACAGAATTATATGCAGTAGTAGAGATAAAAGTATATTAGGTATGATTTATACCTCTTTAGTTTATATTGGCATTGTGGTAGTTCTTCACTGAAGCAACCCTGTGGAACATTAAAAAGAAATGTTCTGAAAAACGATTTTGGTTACAAACTAACATACACTACTGAAACTCGGATAAACACAAAAGAATATGTATCTTGCTCGTTATCTAATGGAGAAGACTGATTAAAATCTGTATTTTTAGTGTATTTTTCAATGAAAGCAATTCTCGCTTACCCTCTTTTGTAGTCGCACTTTCTTTCGCGGGAAAACAGGTTCACTTTCTCTCTTTCTCTTTCCGGATTCAGTTCTTTGTTCCGGTAAAGTCGGATTGTTAACAAAATTTTCATCAAAAGCGGACTTCGCTCTTGAAAAGTGTTCACTTATCTCAGACATATCTGATCAACTCGATCAAACAACAAACAAGTAACTTTTATGAACAAACAGCGCAAGTGAATTGTTTCTGTGTTCACGGTAAGCTAACCTGTAAACATCTGATCGTTTCTATGGTAAACTTTTACTTGGTCGTTTGTGACGTTTTTGTGGTGGTTTGCTCGCGCTTTCGAATGCACGCGCGCAAGAAAATGTTGAATATTTTTTATAACTGAGCCAAGGAGAAACTAAAAAGTCAGAAACTGCTAGCAGTTTTTATCGATAAAAATCTCGAAAAGATCCGATCGCTACTAAAGTAATCAGTCAGAGGCAAGCGAGTTATAAAAGGAATAAGTTTTATATCTTTGCTTTAAGCTTCTTTACACGTGAGACGAGGGTTGTTCTTTCACGGTTTAAACACTTTGAAGAAGCTCATATCAAATCTCAAAGGTTTATAATTTTAAACAGCACTTCCTCTTAACGAAGAGAAGATAAACGTTGTACAAGTCAGTAAAAAGGTGTAAAATGGGAAATTGAATTTCTATATAGTCCTGCTTCTTTGTTCTCCTAGTGACAGCCTGACGTAAGATAATAAGATGTTTGTAGTGAAAATCTTCGAGGGACGCCATTGAGCAAAAATTAAGCTTAAGCCTAATGCATGTACACATGAGTAATAATTTATTTCGCAAAATTACTAAACGGTAAGAGCAATAAATAGTACTTGTACAACTTGAAATTCGTTGAAACCCTTTCTTTTCACAAAATGTAAGCCTAAAAAAGCTTAAGCGGTTGGCTTAATTAATACACCAATCAAGATTTCTTACCTGTAGGAACTGTAGTGAAGTTAATTGCTGCCGCAGGAGAATCTTGTGTCGTGAAGGGAAAGTGATAAACAACGGGTTCAATGCAAACTAACAATAAGTTCCTCCACTGAATTTTATGCAGTGAAACGTTTAACGATCTTTAACAAACGAACACTTCTTGCTTCGGTCGAAAAAAAGAGTCAAAAAAGGGAAGCTGGGACAACTGGCCGAGACGAATAGAATTTCTTTTCATCCAAACTTCTCCATCCATCTTTTTTTCTAAGAATAATTTCAAACTGAACAGTTCTTTGTCACTTCTACTAAAGCACCAAAATTTCATAGCTGTCAGCATTTCTCATCGAGTTTTAAGCCAGTTTGCATTCATTTTTAGTACTGATACTGAAATTAACCGCAGACTGTTTGAACTTTGTTCTCATCTCTGAAAAGCCAACTCAGTGCAGCAACCACGCGCTTGGCCAATTAGAAACGAGAATTTTTGACCAATCAGAATTTACAAATTCTTCTTTCGCTTTTCTTGGCCTGCTTTTTTCCGAAAAACACTTGGAGCCGATTCAACCGCAACTGTTTTTGGACGGGAATGAACGCTCAGAAGCGGCCATATTCGCAGACTAATTCCTTAGAATATGGAGAGTGAAAAACAAAGAAATGAAAGTTTTATTTCTTTTTAATTGAGAATAACGCAAAAACAGGTGAACAACCCAACATCAAGTTTACGATGGAGAGGGAGTCAATCAAAAACTGCCCTTCCTAGATGTACTCATAAGGCCCGATTATATGAGCCGAACTGGCCCGGTTTGCCGAGATCTTAAACGCAATAAAAATCAACTTTGCGATTATATGACAACCGGGCCAGCCCGGTTAGCCGGGATCCCGGTTAATCGAGCTGAAAATCTTTCATGTAATCGCGTTTACCGGGCCAGGGGCCTGTTTCTCAAAAGTCCCGGTAACTTTTCGGGCCCGGAAAGCTATTTTCTGTCTGCAATGTTCACATTAAAGATGCATATTTGTTGGTTTTAAAGGCTGAGCAATAAAATTCTAAGGTGAAGAAACAATTCCGGCTAGTTTGGGGGTTAATACCGTACGGCTATAGATTCTGATTTTAAAATTTAGCTCCGGGTCCGAAAAGTTATCGGGACTTCGAGAAACGGGCCCCAGCCCGGCTAACCGGGACACTGACAAAAATTTGCCTCTGAGCAAACCTGCTCGCCGTAAATGGCCCTCTTTCTCTTTAAAAGATAAAGAGGTGCACAAGAGTGAGTAAGCACGAAGTAAAAGAGCTAAAATGCAGAAAAAATCCTTCATTGAAACATTCTACGCTTTGCGCCATTTTCAAAACAACAACTTTCAGCCAAAACCGTCGATGCTAAATTTAGTTTTTGCCCGGGCTGGCTCGCTTCATGTAATACCGGGCTGAAAGTTATCTCGGCAAAATGGCCATCTCGGCTAACCGGGCCAGCCCGGCTCATGTAATCGGGCCCTAACCCTGAATTTCTTATTACATCAGTTTTTCGCAAACGTCCCTACACTGGTCTTCTCACTAACTTTTACAGATTTGTATCATTATCTTACAAATTGGGTCTAGTACGCACCTTGGTGGACAGGGTTTTTAAAATCAACAATATCCGGTTCGGTTTCCATAAAGACATCAAGGATCTCACCAATATTTTCGGTAAAAACATGTTCCCATCACGCTTTTCAGATAACTGATGAGGTCAAACATTATTTCAATAGGTTTCTTTTTCCTATCGACACTTCCACCACTATCAGCCGCAGGGAAACCTTATTAACACTCGACGTGAAGCTTCCAATGTGTTTACAACTGCTGTCTTACCATGGCGAACATTCCACATCCCCAAGGCATGTGGCGCTCGGACGTTTAGCTCTTGTCGTTTCTGATTGAGTGAAATCATTGCAAACTATAGTCCACTCGACAAGAACCGCAGAAGTCCGAACGCAACTAGTTTCGAGTGTGTGAAATGTCCACCATTGCACGCCACTACGTTTGTTGTTATTTATCGTCAAAACAACACTTAACATTTATATTTTGCCAAAATCTTTGCTGAATAAGACAAAGTAGTATCTCTGCAACTTTTTTTTACCTATGGTATAAAATTCCATGCCACTGTCGGTTAAAAAAAAAGAAAATTCATGTCTATTCCAAACTTAATCAAAACTTTAACAAAATTCTCGAATCTGATTGGTTATCAGCAGGCCCGATTAGGCGCTATCCTTTTTCCGTGCGTGCATCTCGGTCAAAAACACACTCAATTGTTATGTTTTTATTCACCAAAACGTGTAACCATTCAACGTTTTATCCTCGAATTGTGTTATAGTTATGATTAATTGGTAACAGGACTTCGTGTCGTCCAATTCTGTCTGTAATCATACTCGTTCTGTCTGTAATCATACTCCCGCTTCGCGGTCGTCCGATTTTGTTACTTATGCGCCGATCAATTCGAAACATCAACATCCCCCCCCCCCCCGAGCAATGCCCCGGGCATTTGAACTTTTGAAGATCGACTTGTTCAAATTCCCGCCCCGTTGGGCCAAAATTGCATTCAAATACCCCACCCTAGCACTGGATTTGACTGTCAAATGCCCCTCCTAACGATTAAATGTTTTTAGTGAGATTAAAAAATACACTTTGCATTCACTTTTTCTGATTTATTCTAGCTATTGTTTTCCTCGAGAATATACTCAACTGAACCGCGTATACTTTGCAACTGATATTTCACGGCACTCCTCTGGCACTCCTGTGGTTGTCTTGGGGATTTACTTTTCGATATTTTTTTATTTGAGTAATTTCTCGTGTGATCAACAAATATTGCAAAAATATTTAGCAACGCGGTTGATTCATTTTGGAAGCGTTAATTTCCACGAGGTGAAAATTTATTATTCTAAACGCGTTTTATATCAACTGACAAATGTTTCCTTAAAGAATTTTCTGTTTGAGAGAGTTCATTTTGCAGTGTTTTTTTCTTTCAATCAATGGCCGTTTAAAATCTGCGTACATTTAATAGACTGGCACAGGACTGGCAATGCAGTCAGCCATTTTGACTTCGAAATCTAAAACGCGTTGAATGGCAGTTGAATTTAACTTTTCATACAAACCTTCAAAAACACTGCAAAGCTTTGTCAGCCCATTTTACTAGCCATTCACTAACAAAAACGATATTTTCCCCTTTAAATTGCTCCATGTTGAATCTGAACTGCTACCACATGTGTTTGATAGGCGCCGGCCAAAAAAATATATTTTGAACACTTCCGGTTCAAATTCCCCACCCCACCCAGGCAAAGTCAAATTCCCCCACCCCTGGGATGGCCTTTCATATCAAATTCCCGACTCCCCGGGCACAGAAAATGTCCAAATACCCGGGGCTTGCCCGGGCGGGGGGATGTTGATGTTTCGAATTGATCGGCGCATTACTCGTATGATTACAGACCGAATTGGACTCCACTCAGTCCTATTACCATTATTTATTTATGAACTTCTCCGAGACGAGCCGAACGGGGCGGCCAAAAGGGATGACGCGAAATGACCTCATTTAATATTCGCAACACTGACATCAGACGACGTTTTCGAAAATCCGACGAATGTTGAGGCAACCGACCGGGACGGAGCAGCATTTTGTAACCGGATCCCCCCCATGCCCCTGTCGTCACGTCCCCGGTTTGACTTGCTCTGAATAAATATTAAAAACTACCCGACTTTCATGAAATCACGGGACTATTCTTGAGATTGTTTGCTCTTGTTTTTACAGCAAAATCAAAGTGGCAGTCGGCTCGGGTTGAATATTTGCATTTGTTTCATAAAGATTCCGGTCTGGATATTGAAATGAAAAGGAAGCCAATTAGTTTAATACTTGTGTCACCTAACAGGAACAGGCAATCTTTACAATGTAACGGATTTGAAGGTAAAAATCTGGCTAAAAATAGTAAAATCCCAAAGTTGTTTCTAGTCTTCCTCGGTTGTGATTTGTGAATGGCTTCGTGTTCACGTGCAGAGGGCGTGAAATTTTGGCGGGAAACTGCGACACAGGCACTGGGCACGAGTTTGATGCGCGACGTTTTCTCAAGGTGAGAAACGAGGTGAGATAATTTCGAGAAAGTTAGAAATGGCGACTCCTGATGGTTATGACTCGGGGGATTATCTGTCCCAGCATTTAACATCGCAAATCCTGTCCCAATACAAGTACGGTGTAGCCAGCGTCTCCAATGTAAGTGGCAGGGGAAATTTTCTGGTGAATGCGATCATGAAAAGGCCAAGAAAACATTCCAAACCCGTGTACGATTTCGCCAACATACTTGGTTACATCGGCGGCGAGATTCGAGATGGCTTCTTCAAATCAAACCTCAAGGACAGCGAAGTCATTTCTGCGATGAAACTCCACATGGATCTTTCAAGTGGGAAATATACTCGGCTGACGTTTGCGCCGGTGGAAGAGGCGGCAGCTCTCTGCGTGCTTCCCTTACACGAAAAAGCGGTCGAAAAAGGCTTCGGTTTTCCAGATAGCGACACGGCGGATGCATTCGAATGTTTAAAGAAAGTGGCTCAGCATTGTAAATATCTATCTGCGGAAGACTTCTTGAACAGTAGTCTCGAAAAGCCCGGCTCTAGCAGTCCGGATCGTTCCAAGTTTGACGGTTTCCGAGCAGAATTACAAGCGTGGTTATTGGAGAAAGAAGATTTGATGTACCACAATTGTCCACTACCCCCTCCCCCACCCCAACTGAACCCGAGTCTACCCCAGAGCTTTTTTGATTTTCTTCAGCAGACAACTCAGACGCTCCTTGAACATCAGCGAGTTACATCATGGAAAAAGATTGCAGCAAACAAGTTCAGCTCTGGACTTAACTATGAGAGATTCAGTGGCATGGCAAAACACCAAGCATTGTGGTATACATGGATCGGTGACCTAGACAGAGCTAATGTGATGGTGGATGCTTTGCGGGGTCTGCAAGATGACCAGAAGAAAGGAAACCCTCTTGATCTTGATAACATTGTCATCAGCATCATCCTTGATCTGACCTATTGTAACCTGGTTAGTGATGGCTTGTATGAGGGAAGTACCACTGCTGACGCCAGACTGACACCTAAAGAAAGATGCGACACTTGTGTGAGCCATGCGACAAACACTAGTGCGATTCTCGGCTCCAACCTGCTCACTTGCGTTGATAAAGATGGAACTGGTGAATTTGGTTCTTTTCAAGTGAGAAAAGATTTGGCAAAGTTGTTCTTTGCAGTGAACAAGTTTGGCATTGACCCCACTATTGAAAATGCTGCAGACCACCTCTTTGAGAAAGCCATTGTTACTTTCCTGACCCATGCATTTGAGAATTTGTTTTGGAAAATCAAGCCAACAAATGTCATGTCAGATGCCACAAAAGATGATCTCCTTGCAGGTTTCCTTAAGGCAATAGCTTGCAAATCTCAAGAAGATCTGAACATTTGTGAGTTTGCCAAGTCCTGCAAATCCATGCTTGGTAATGCCCTATTGAAGAACTGTGGAACTAAACTCAGAGTAGATGACATTGACAGGATGTGCAAGTTGTTTGAGACAAAGTTCAAGAAAGTCATTAAAGAGTTCAACAAGCTTGTTGACGAGGAATCAAGCTTAGAACCAGATTCTGCCACTCTGAATGCAAAGAAGATTAGTCATGACCTTGTCGTGAATAATGTCATACCATTTATTGCTCATGAGTTTAAGAGTACCTGGAGATTTCTTTCCAGATCCAAGAAGAAAAAGATTTTAACTAGAGAGTCTCAGTTGGTGAACAAGTCATGCAGTGAGGCATTTGCAAGAGTTGTACAAGCAAGCTGTTCCTGTTGCGATAACAGAAGTTTCGTAGGAGAGACCCAACAACCAGTCCAAGCAGGAGAGAAACATGAAGCTCGTACAGAAAGTGAAGATGCAGAAGACAAAGGTTGCAATGATTCATGCGCATGTAAGGATGCTGACAAGCTTCAAAAGCACCTCATTAATGTATTGTCCAGTGCAAAAAATCCAGTTCCTTTCTTTAAGTGCCATTCCAATGGAGATGTCGTGATAAGTGAAGAACTGTGCAGTGGTGAAGATGGAGACCATTACAATGGTATGCCTGCATTTGATTACGAGCGTTTATGCAGCACCATAGAAGAGATTGATGAGGAGAGATTTGCTCAGTGCCCAGTTCTTGCCGCAATGTGCAAGGTTGCTTGCCGTAAAATCTATTTGAAATTCACAGAGAACCTATCAAATGAACTGTTAACCTTAATGAAGAAGAAGAACCCAAGATTTGAGTGGCATTCCTGCCAAACGTGTGGACAAGAAGAGAGCCAGCTAGGAGAGTTCAAAAGGTGCGGTGGCTGTAAAAGTGTGTATTACTGTGGCAAGAAATGTCAAGTGGATGATTGGAAGGCTGGACACAGACAGAAATGTAAGATCACTGCAAGAGAATCATAAGGACATTAACTGACAGTCCTAACCCTACAAGCCATAATAATTATGTCATCACACCAATCTCCTCTTACTATTTTTCATTCATTTCATACATTTTGTAGTACTTAACATTGCTCACAACAGTTTCTAGTAATTTCCAGTACTAACACTTTGATGGATCAATACTACCACTCTTTATCAGTTGATTCTACAATAATTATGTCAAATGCCTAGTCATTGTTGAACAAGTTATCATTGTCATGACATCGCAGGTTACCAAGGTAACAATATAACCTGTTAAAGACACCCTTGATTTTAGCTTTAAGTGCTTAGAACTCACAAACGAGCTCGGTGACCCCCATTTTTATCATAAAATTGTAAAAAAGCACACAACTGTCAAACTTTTTGCAAAGTTTTAAAACAATTGGTGGGAAAGGGTTCAGGGCTACCTTAAATTTATTTTTATTTTAGTATTGATCCATCGAAGTATAACAATCAGCTGAATTTAATGTGCAATTTCTTTTGTTATATGGATTAAATTTGTTAAAATTACTTGTCACAAAAAATAGTCCAGCATTTTAAGTTTCAAGGAGAGATCAAGTGTTGATGACAATGGAGGCTCTAAGGGTTATAAATACATGTAACCCTTTCACTCCCAGAGTCAGTTATCGAGAAATGTAGTGTACAGTTCTAAACTTTCAGTCTGTTGACGAAATCCTATGGTGTGACCATTCAAATGAAACCTCTTTAGCAGTACATGGTACCATCAGTTGTTTAATATTTTACAAAATGAAATTTGGGTTTTTCCTTGAATTTTGTTATTTGGCACTCTTAGGGAGTGAAAGGGTTAAGACAGTTTGAACTTTGCAACGAGAGAAGTGTGCAAAATTGGGCAATCAGTCAGTATTTTACTATAAAAATAATTCTGTGCTAAGAATAGCAAGTGTTAAAAGTGGTTAAATCGCACAGTTTCCAGGAGATTTAATATCTAATTAGAGTTAAATGGACGCTTTCCAGAAAAAGACAAGTGACATTCCACAAGTGAACCTGAATTGGTTTCAAGAAAGTCCAGTACTCCTAAATTCTGATTAGATAGTCCAGCTCCACAGAAGTACCAATGGTAATTAGTGGTTCTAGCACAGATAAACTCAATTTTATTTCTTTATTTCCATTGTTTTGTTACAGTTAGTCAAATAATATTACGTATGTACCAAGGTTATTGTTATTGTGTCTTATATTGGACCATAATGTAAGAAGGACTGTCTTTATTTTATGGCCCCATTGCTTGTTAATTGATCTTCATCTGGTTTCAGAGCATGTTTTTATGGTAGTCAACAAAAAAATAATTTTATACAAATTATTGCTATTTTAACCCAACAACTTAGTAGGTTTCCTTCAAATGATTGCTTAATTTTACATGGTCCTTGTGTTTCAAAAAGTAATTTAGCTCTTCATTGATTATTTTTTTGCGCGGCATACAAACAGTTTTAGAAACTATGTTCCTTACATTGATATTTATTTTTCAAGTTTCTAATGTTGATTAATGGAGATGCAGTGCACTCAGGTGTATTAACAATAAAGGTTAGGTCCATCAAACCTTCAGAATTTAAAAATATAAAATAATACAGCTGAGATCTAAAATTTTGATGAACTGATAGAGTATTGTTTTCATTTCCAAGGTCTAATTTTTGTGTACTTAAAGTGCACATGAAGTAAAATTTCACTTCTACCATTTTGTTTTGGTAATCTGAATATACATGCAGGTGTTTTAAGATATATGTTGATGGGAAAATGAGTCACTTGAAGTGGCGGGAACATATTTTAACAAGAGACCAAAGTTGGGCATACTTATTAGACATTCAAGAACCTGGGCTGGGTTGTTCAAAGCACGATTAAGATGGCTCCCAACAGTTTCCAGCACTTTTCAAGACTTAGAATTAAGGTATCTCTGAACCCCTCTTACAGAATTTTTTTAAACTTTGCCAAAAGTTGCATCTTATCCCACTGATCAAAATTTCATAATAAAAAAATGGGGTTCACCGAGTCATTTTTTAAGTTATTAACGCTTAAAGCTAAAATTGAGGGTGTTTTCAGCACGTTATAATGTTGCTATAGTAACATTGTGTCAAAAATGATAACATGTTCACCAATCATTGGGCATTCGTTTGATATGATTGTAGCATCAACTGATAAAGAGTGGTTTTAATGACCTATCCAAATCGAAGTCTTGGAAAATGCTGGAAACTGTTGGAAGCCACCTTAAAGGCGAACCTGCGGTATAAAAGGGCAAAGCCCAACGCCGAATCTAATGCAAATAGGAAATAACAATAGATTTTGCTCATTTACATAAGTTGGACAGTCCAGCCGCCTTTTGTATCGTGGGTTTGGCTTTAAGCTAACCCAGGATTGGTGTCAATTTTAAATCCAGTTAAATAACTCAACAATTGAAAATTTTTCAAAGTTTTCTGTCCTTCAGTTTTGACTTAAACTTGTCTTCACTACTAGCTATAAATAACCTTTTGAAAACATTTTTAAGCAGAGAAATGAAGTCCTTGGTTAACTTTTAATCCAGAATTAGCGTTAATCAGCTTTTGAACAACCGGGCCCTGGGTTTTGGTGCTGCCATTAGTGTGAACTCGTTTTACAGTGGAGTTTTGGAAACTTGTGGAAGAATTATTTTTTAAATGTGCCTGAAAACGAGGCATATTTTTAGCCCTGGGTTCCTCCCCTCATCTGCCATGTTTTGTTGTGATTAAACACAAGTGACGTCAGAAATAAAATACCTTTTTGGCCGCACACAAAATGATGCAAATTTCAGGTCCTGGCGGGAGTTTTCAAACTGCAAAAATTAGTGGATCCTCTTCGTGCAAAAGAGGAAAACGACTGAAAATGAATTAATTCACTGACGGGTGATTTCAACAACACAAAACCCTAAAACAAAATGGTAGTGAAATTTCACTTCATGTGCACTTTAACAGTCCTCTCTGATTTTTTATTCCACCTCCTGCAGGTTGAATAATCTTTTCATATTTTCAAAGTTGAAACAGTAACATGATTATTTGTTAAATGTAACATTGATTTAGTATGCTGGATAATGAAAATAGAGTTTAGTTACTGAACAGCTGTTTTGCCATGAACATAATAATTTGCAATGACTAATAAAAAGCCTTAATTTCCAGTTACTTTCCCATTGATGTATTTATTTCTTTAAAAAGTTGAAAAGCTTATTAATTGGAATTGTAGATTGTGCTGTTTGGAACTTTACAATGTGAACAACAAACTTTTTACAAGTTTCCATGACATTACCAGCTAATTTTATTAATAAATATAAAATCTTTGTATTTTGTAACCTTACACTCGCACGATAAACAGGAAGCGACAAGATTATGTTAATTTTGATCTCGCACAACTTTGTGAGTTGGCATGCCCGTCAATTGAATTCTCACTCTCTGATTGGCTAACTTGTGAAAAAGTTTGTTGGGTGCTTACCGTAAGGCGCATCTCAATGTAACCTTTACATGCATTTTTTGATGGGGATTTTGTTTGCTTCAAACATCTGGTAAGATTAGTGACAAAACTCCCAACGTCAATCCATTCATTACCATGCCTGTGCCTGTATGTCATTGTAATCACAAGGCATTAGACTGATTCTTGGATGTGATGTCACTCACTCACACCCTATTGAAGACCATCTGAGGATCAGGCTAGGCCACACCTGCTAAATGGTTCTTCATCTCTCCTCTGTATAAGTTTGGGGACAAAGTGTCTATAGAGTGGTGTAAGCGCAGGTACAAAAGAATGGAAGACAATAAATTAAAATGTACTTGTCTTTTCAACTTGCCTTGCTCAGGGGAATTCTCTTACCACTTACCCACATAAACCTCTGCACAGGAGAGAGGTTTTAAGACAAAAATGTCATGCCACAGAAAAGCCAAGCCAGATGATACACATTATTCATAAATGGTGGCTGAAATTGTAGAAATTGTTTTGAATTTCGCACATGCTAACAAGGGCAGAGTCAGGCTAATGTTAAAATACATACAAAAGAATAATAAATTGGATGCAGTTTGAAAATAAGGGGTATTCTTTTAGTGATTTACCCTTGGCTATATTTACTTACTTCTTGATATAATCATCAGTCTGAATTCTCCATACAAACACTTATATATCACTGGTCATGGCACTGATGGGAATTTAAAAACTTTGGGAGGCACTAATAACAAGCACTTTTAATAAAAATGACTGGCCCCAAGGGAAACAGTAAGTTTTGTTTCGTCGAGACTCTCAAGTCAAGGCGAAGCTGAGAGGAACATTGAACATCGAGCGGAAACAAAACTCACTGTTACCCATGGGGCCAGTCATTAAATGTTTTTTTTCCTCCCAACTCAACTGAGATGAAAGCGTTGTGAGGCCATGGCTCAGATGAGAAAAAATGCGTGCCTTGATGCGGCTAAACTGATCACCTGCGAATCGAAAGTTCAAGTTGTTTTTTCCCAAGGGAGTTAGTGAGTTTTACTCACCCTAGGGAGTTGGGCTGTTTTGACCCATGGTACGTGACACGTTCTTGTCCAATCAAAAAAGGCATTTGAGTTGGGAGGTATAACAATGTTTGTTCACCGTTTTTGCAATATACATCTCCCTTTTCTTCAAAACCTTTGAAAAGCTTTAAATACAAAGCAAAATTACAACACTTAAAGTGCTGACATTTATTGCACAATCAAAAACACACATTACAGTGTTCCATCAAATTAAATGCTGCAATTTAATAGCATTTGATTACATTAATAATATAAGATCATGCTTTGAATCACTTACAGCAACAAAACTAAACCTAACTTGATAAAGTATTCAAAGTATATAGTATAAGTATAAAGTATTTTGTTTAAAGTAAAAAAACATTTAGGCTGCAAATACAGCCAGTCCTCTCATCTCTCCTGTACTGTCACTGGTGTTCCTCTAGTAGTCGGGAGTGACGGAAGACAGCTGTGTTTGCAGTCTGAAAACACTTTTTTTATATTAGTAAAATCCTTACACTTGTAAGTACATGTACTTAAGAGTAAACAGTCAGTAATAACTAGTCTAGGTTACTTTCTATAGTAACTGACTGAAGAGCTTCCTTCAAATTTTATTTGTATTTTCTGTTTTCCACCTCAATCAACTAGCTTTTATAGCAGACTATCCTACTTGGCAGAAAAGGTATGTTTTTGCCTTTGAATCGCGAGCTACAGACTAAACTTGGTCAGGATTCGCAAGACTCTGAAGACTCCAAGATGATCCTTTTCGCTGACGAACCTGAGATTCCAAAACACTTTTCGAGACTTGGCTTTTTTTTTTTTTTTGGGGGGGGGGGGGGGGGGGGGGTACATTTTTGCCTCTCATAAACAGATGTCTCTTCTCTGTGGACACTAAAACATGGTCTCCAGTATGTCCACTTTTGGGAGTTTTAGACTGTAAAAAATTAATGAGGTTGGCACTGAAACTAAACAGTTAATAAAAGGCTAATGGATTCTAAGAATCCCCCCAGACTAAATATTACACAAGCTGAAGCAGGTTTAATGTCCTTGCCTAAGGACAGGTACAAAACAAACTACAGTTACTAACTAAAGGTTAAAAGGTTTAATATCATTTCACATGACCAAGTTAAACAGGTTTTCAGTGATTTTTTTTTCAAGATTAGTTAATGGTACCAAGTTCAAATCTGATGGCACACAGTATATATAATTATTTTTTCAATTCAAAGAGAATGCCTTTTTCTTTTTTATGAAAATAGTCATGCATTGCATGACTATTTTTTTTTTCTTTTACTGTTTGTCAAGGAAAAATGGGCCATTAAAAGCAAACTAAACAGCCAAAATTGCTAAGTAAACACAATTAAACACCTGATTCTCAATCTCTTTCAATATCTTTTGAAAGCATTTCATGATAACAAAACTTGTCCATATCTCTACTTGGAACTCAATACCTGATGCGATAAGAACCCTACACTCTATGGCGTCCGTAATATTTGATAACACGTCAGAAATGTAGCTTCCCTTTAATTGATACATATGTAAAGTATGCAACTATTCATGTGAACATGCATGTTTCTTTTTTCATATTTTGTCTTTTTGCATTTATCTGCATTTCAAGATCTAGCAATTGCATGCTATAGCATAATCAAATAGAAATAAAGTTCATGTATTGAATTATGTATTTATAACCAGCTATTAACAAAAAAATTGGAAAATTATCCAGTTATACTCTAAGCAGTACTCTAACTACAGGATTGTAGGTTTTGCTTAAAACAGGGTAAATTCTTCATCCAGTTGACTACACTAAAAAGCCAGATCACCGTTATTACATTTAGTATTGTTATTGGTTTTTTGGTGTGTTGTTTTAGAGTGAAATAAAATTGAATAGTGATAATACAAACCCAAACAGCTAGCTACTAAAACATAACTGTATTTACAAGAGACATTTGATAAAAATTGAGCATTGTAATGCAACAAAATGTCCATAATAGTGAGGTAAGAGTGTTATCATATTAGAGAATTGTTCAGTGGATGAGTGTTTTATAATAATAATATATAATCACAACATGATAAAGTCAAATGAAAGCTGATGGATCAAAGCAATCTGTATAAAAGCCTAATTACTATTAACATAATTATTAGTAATATATCTGTATAGGCATTAATAAAATTTAACAATAGTAAGCAATTAGGTGTAAGAGTGTTAACTTACATAAAATAAAGTTGCTTAGTTTTTTTTTATAAGTAGTAAGCTTAATACTTAGTTACTGACTGGCCATGAAGACTGACTGACTAACATTATTACAAACTTCCCATCTTTTTCCCCCTACTTTCCTTCTTAGATATAATTCCTTACTTTCTTGCTTAGCACTGACTGACTGACTACCTCATTTATTTACAAAGATGTACTACCTTGATGTTTGTGTAATTATTCCTAAATCACATATTGTAATAACAATTATGTGCTATGGAGACCAATAAGGAGCACTGGTATGTTTAAACTATAAACAAAATATTTAAATGATAAAATTAATGTCAGGAGGGCCACAAGTTAATCAGTTTTAGATTTAACTGTTAGGTGTTAACTTTCATAAAAAAAGTTGCTTGTTCTTTCAAACTTACCTTCTTTGTTTTCTTACACAATTACTTAATTCTTTCTTGCTTAAGTACTTAATGACTGACTAACATATTCATTTACAAAGATATACAATATGTATAACCCTTGATGTTTGGGTAATTTTCCAAATCACCATAAGGACTATAAAAAATATGTGCCATGGAGACCAGTGAGGAGCACTGGTATGTTTAAACTATAAACAAAATATAATCTCAGCCAGTATTACCCAGCATAACAGACTAGTAGTACATATTATTTTTATGCAAACTGACTTCATTATTTTGGTCAATACATGATAGAAACTTTTGAATATGATTGTCATCACTGATATCACAGACTTATTAAACTTCATTATTCATTTTATAGACTGAAAAAAATAATTTAAAACATATTGTACAACTGTAGGGGTATAGAATGGTAAATTCGAGACTGCGAGACCCTTGTTTAAAAATTCGAGACCGAGACTTTACGTTTCTATCAAATCAGAGCCCAAGACTCCAATTGCTGGAAAATGTCGGGCTGATAGTACTAAAACAGCTTAAAACGTGTCTGAAATCTCCAACGTAAGTTGAGATTTACGAGAAAAATTTACGAGTCTCTGAGATCCAAATTATCCAAATTCGAGACTTAGAGACTTCGAAAATTATAGCGAGCCCGAGATTCCGAGACTTCAATTTCAAATGCCGAGAATTCGAGACTTGGTGAATATTTTCCGAGACGCATTATTTCCGATAGACCATTCTATACTGTCCCCTAACTGTGCATTCAAATTATAGCCTCACAAATTAAAGTAGTTTCATCAGAAGAGGGTTAACAATGATTCTGAAGCATTTTTTCCAAGCAGTTTCAATCCTCAAAGTCATAAACAGGTTCTTCTAGTGGGACGCCAATAACAACATCATCATCATCATCATCATCATCATCATCATCATCATCATCATCAAAATCATCATCACTATTATCATCAAAATCATCAAAACCATTATTTTGTACAATTGGCACTTCTTCTTCTTCTTCGTCATCCAAAACTCGTTTCCTGGGAGACTTGCGTGGTAATGGAAGTTGCTCTTTCACAGTCTACAAGAAGGAATAATCAAGAAAAACAAAATTTACGAACATTTTCAAAACCTGATAGTCTATGTTACATTGCCATTACAAACAGCAAAGATGTAACACCTATGATGGTGCCCATTGAAGTTCCTGACTGATCCTTGACATTGCTCTTAGGGTTTTTCTCTTAGTTCTCGTTTTTCCTCTGTTGCAAAAAACAACTTTTAAAGCACGAATATGATCTGCATTTGAAGGCCACAGAAATGTTACATCACAGCTTTTATCAGTGTACATAAATCCCATTAACAATAGACTATAATAAATAGTATTTAATATTTAGCTATTACTTAAAACAAAGACACCCTCCATTTATGCAATGGTGACTTGGCAGAGCTCTTGATTACCAAGGGTCAATGCAAGTTACTGAATCAAAGTGAAAGATGAATCAAAGGCACAGGTGGCCCTATCATCAGTGACTTTACCTCCTGTATTAATATTTAATTAATTTATTTTTTCACGATTTTCCACTCACTTGTAAAAGTAACTGTTTATACTGTCCATCATTCATTCTGTTGGATTTTACTGGTGGATTCACATATCCCCGTTCCAGCACACGTTTGAGATCATCAGATGACATGATATCAGCAGGATCAAGTAAGTTATCATTGACCAAAACCACAAGATACTCAACATAGTGTTTCCTACAGATGAAAAATTAAGTTTAATTAGGGACCTTGTTGAAAAGCACTTTATATTTTATTATACAAATGAGTGATAAAATGAACTAATGATGTTTTGATGTCCTCGTGTGGCCATGAGTAAAAATAATATAGCTTTCCTAAAGAAGCCCCTCCCCCCCCCCACCTCCCATCTGAAAGTGATGGCTAACCGAAAGGAATGTTAATTTTCAGACCTTTGTTTTAAATCCTGAAAGTAATGGCCAGCCCGAAAGTAGCGGCCCCTGAAGGTAACAGAAGTGACCCGAACTGTAACAACCATGATTTTAATTCGTGAAAGGTCAACTCAACAACTCCTTATTAGTTGTCTAGCCCACTCATGTTAACTTGATTTGTTATCCAGGACCACAGACGTTGGGAGGGCAATGCCACATTAAAATTACATTGCATATTTTGACTGCTTGAAAGTAATGGCTACCCGAAAGTTGCAGCCCCTTAGGCCTGCTAATTCTGAAAGTAATGTACGTGGGCTGTTACTTTCGGAACTCTACGGTAATTGCATGAAAGACTCATTATCACAAACCTGCATAGCCCTGCATGTCCAGCAGGAACCTCAGTTTCACATTCACCATCCACCAGGCCATTCTCTGTTTCTTTCTGCTCACTAACCTTACAGAGCAAAGGCGCTGCAGCTGCTGCAGCTCCAGGAGCCTCTTCATCAGAGGCGTTACCTACAGTTGGTTTAATCAGATGTTAACTCTTTCCCGCCACAATGAAACCTTGAGTAATGTAATTATATATAATGCAGTTCTTAAACTTTTTAGTAGATCTGTGAATAAATTTCACATGGTGCTAAGAATATTATTATGCTGTACAAGGTAGTCCTAACCTTTTAGCTAAACCTGTGGATGAAATCCTCAAGTGCGAAACAAAAGCGAAAACATTTAAGTACAGTAGTATTTTCCTATGGTGCTGTTAACAAATTATACATGTATGCTGCTCATGGCGGTTCTAACTTTTGGGTATATCGATGAAAACATCAAGTGTGATTATTGAAATGAAAGCTACTGAGTAGTTCTTTCCTGTGTTGCTGTTAACTTTGCTGTACAAGGTGGTTCTAACTCTTGACTCTGTGGATGAAACCATAAAGTGTTACCATTCAAATGAGGGCTACTCATGAGCAGTACTTTCCCGTGGTGCTGTTTTTTTTTTTTATGCTGTGCAAGGTGGTTCAAAATTTTGACTCTGTGGATGAATCCTCAAATATGATCATTGATATGAAAGCTCTCGGGCATGATTGACAAAAATCAAGGAAAAGTGCTCTTGCCAGGTAATAGACCATTTTACAGTTGTCTTCTTAGTGTCCTGGCCTTTGAGTGGAAGCGAGGCTGCAGTTGACCTTGTTATGATACAGACCTTGGAGCTTTTCAGATGTAAATTTAGCTAGTTAGCATGAGAAAAGCATTATTAACATATGAAAGGCAGAAAGGTTTGTATCAAAGCAAGGTCACCTCCAGCCTCGCTTCCACTCAAAGACAAGGTCACCAAGCACACAACTGTAAAATGGACTATTTAAAACTCTCACCTTGACCTTCAGGCGGTTCAGTGTTGTATGCAACATCATTATCACGTAACAATTGCTGTAGTTCTTCTGGACTACGATCTCGCAGGTAAAAATAACAGTCTCGTGGATGGTGTGCATGCAAACCTCTAACAGTACAGTTATCTGATACACAGGGATTCTGAAAGGCAAACAGATCCCACTTAACATATTTTTTAACCTGGTTAATGTGCAAGCTTGAGAAATCAAAAGCAGTAAAATAAAGTAATCAGAGTATATTGACAACCAAATGTCCCTTTAAAGTAGGTAAAACTCAAATATGTCAATCTTTCTCTCTCTCTCTCTCTTTCACTTTTGTTTACAAAAACAAAAACAATATTAAAGGAGCTATGTCATGGTGATTTTGAGGTTTTCGGGTCAAAACCGTCCCAAATTAAAACTAAGTACAGTACCTTTGTCGTACACAAAATGCTTTAAAAACACTAAAAGGAAGATATCAAGTGAAGTTTAGCAGAGAAAATAAACCATAATCGGAGTTTTAGCGAATTTTCTAAGACATAAGCGATAAACTTGAAAAAATTGGCCCAATTTTTTAAGATACAATCCATTTCCATCCTGGCCATCTGCAGCCCAAGACACTTATTTTTACTTTTAGAGCACTAGTAGAATATTTTTAAACAAAACTGGATTCTTATTTTTGGAATTTCACTGATATAGAGATGTATTTTGGCTTTTTAAAGTAACGCTAAAAATGGTGACATAGCCCCTTTAATAAGGAAGTACCTGTTCATTGTTATTAAGGAAAGGGTTGTAGCAGCCACTGCAGAATTCATGGGGACACATAGCACACTTAAAGTGCATGCACCCTCCTTTGGAAAGGTCATATCGAAACTTGCAGCCTGGACAAACTAAAAATAACAAATAAAACCAGAGCAACTGTTAGCAAAATAATGAACCCTGTTTATCTTAGGAGAGATGCTTTTATCAATCAGGGGCAGATCCAGGAATTTTAGAAAGTGGGGCCGTAAAAATTTGTATCAGAGACAATCGGCGTGTCGCAGGGTCCGGGGGAGATGCAGTCTGGTGCATTCTGGGTGCTCAATTTTGGCAAATGCCAGGATCCCATATTGAACAAGAAATGTTGAAATATTTAATAAAATGCAGTTGTAGTTGTAGTCAGACATGACTTGAATCAACTAAAATTTTTTTTAAATTGAAATCCAACTAACCAGAGTGCTATGGGAGCTAATTAAACAAGAGTCATCCCATTTGTTAAAAGAAAAACCAACAACAACAACAACAAAATCCCAGACAAAAGGGGGGCCACAGCCCCTCTGACCCTCCCCTAAATCTACCCCTTTTAATAGTGCATTTTTGTATTATTACAAAGGCATTATGGTAATTAAGCATTTATACCACACCTATTCCATTCATCTTGAGATGAGCTGCCAATCCAGCTGCTTGGTATTCAGGATCATTCGCTTCCTTCCAAGCCGCAAACTGTTGACATGTGATGCCTTCATGTTGGGCCTCCCACTATAAACATGAGGGTAAGGGTCAAGATTGGCATACAAAAAAAAGAACTGATTACAGAAACGTGTTGCAAGACAGCGCCCCAGTCCCTTGGGCATACACAGCTTGAGGGGAATTAATTACTTACTATAATGACTGTCCCACAGAGTGCAAAGGGGACTAGCTACTGAATAGCAAAAACAATTTGAGGAGAATTCTATTCACACCAGTTGGAATTTTGAATTTGGGACAAATCTCAAGTACCAGTATTGACCCTCAACACAAATTTTTTCTGAAAAAAAAAAGAAGACTCCTTCAAGTCAACTTGTGAATATGAAACAACCTTCAGACCCTCCCCTCTCCTGTGCATTTTCTTTGCTTCACCGACCCCCCACCCCCTCCCCCCAGTCTCTGTGTCCAAATCCCCACCCACCCCTCCCTCAAATGCCATCGCCATGCAGTGCTGGAAATCACAAACGGTCATCGGAAATTGTGCAACCAAAATCCGAAAATGTCCGAGCAATTTTAAGATATGCTCAGACATGGTGCCCAAGCATAAAAATTACTTAACTTTTCCCTTGAAAGTCTTGTTAACCCTTTAATTGCGGAATTTCGCTCAAAACACGCTTTTTGGGATTAAAAAAGTGGGTTTTCAT
The DNA here is from genome assembly GCA_024195265.1 of Dendrophyllia cribrosa. Taxonomy (NCBI): domain Eukaryota; kingdom Metazoa; phylum Cnidaria; class Anthozoa; order Scleractinia; family Dendrophylliidae; genus Dendrophyllia; species Dendrophyllia cribrosa. The sequence goes on from JAJLRJ010000002.1 coordinate 29,294,809, forward strand.
AGATTTTTTTTTGCCAAATTGGGCGTTTCCTGGGTTAAAAATGCGTATTTGTGAACGGGGGCAAGGTGTTTAATATCTAGTTTCCGAGTGAAAACGATCAATTTTATCTTTGCTGCAGCTGTAAACCGATACTTTAGACTTAAAAAAAAAAGAGTTTTTCCCATTTGATTTCTTCTTCTTCTCTCTTTTCCTTTCATCTTTCCCTCCCTTTCTTTACTTGCTATCTTCGGCTATTTATACATCTTCTTTCAGCAGGAAAAGTTTTGACCCAACCTTTTAAGGAACCCACAGGTTGTCCGATATAAGCTTCCAAACCACCCTCAAAAATTGGTAAGTGACACTTCCGGAGTCAATACGAATTCACAAAAACTCAATGGTTTTCCCAACCATTCGGACGCAAATTTGGCCTCTAAACCCCCCTCCCCTTCGGAATTTCCTGGGCTATTGACCCCCCCCACCCCTCCGGAATTTCCAATTCTCTCCATGGTGGGGGTCTGGATATTTTCTGGAATCACACAATGGCCAATGTCCAACCAATTTTGTAAAACGATCAAAAGGGAGGTTTGAAAGGACACAATCATGTCCTTCTAAGAAAGAAATTAAAATTATTTCTAGCACTGCCAAGGGTAAGGTAGGTGACCATTACCCATCACATTTGAAACAGGCAAATATATATACAGTTGAACCTCCATGAGAGACCACCTCCCATAGGAGACCACCTCTTATGAGCGACCGCTTCTCAAAGCACCGTTTTGTCTCTCAGTCAAATCACTATATTTGTAACCTCTCGTAGAAGTCCACCTCTCATAGGAGACCGCGACCACTTTTTGAGAGTAACGAACTAGGAATTTCTCTGTAATTTTACCTCTCGTGAGCGACCATCTTGGAGATCACGCAATATGCTGGACAAAAGACAGTAAACGTGGCTATATTTTCACTATCTAATCTATTCAATACAAGTAAACATGAACTCTAATGATAAACAGGGCTTTCGGTGGTGACTTGATACCAGTTACATGTGCCACCCGCGAAGGGTATCCAGTATGCAACACGTTTATTCATGAAAAGCTCCCCATCATTTTAAACTGTATCCAAGAAGCTGCACAACTTGCCAATCAGTTGTCAGAATTTGCTGACTGGAATGGAATGGAAGGACTGTCGTCTGAAGTCTTCCGAGTACGGGAGGAACTGTTGGATGTTCAGCTATTAAATCAGCGAAACAGTCCACAATTGATCGTTTTTTCAAGCCTTCAACTGTTGAACATTGAACACTGAAGTACGAATCTCGTTTATATTTTTCATGGTTATTAGAAAAGTACACGAGATTACGTTAGTCGATCTCCACAAACATATTTACTTGTTTATCATTGTAGTTTTAGAAATCAGTTGTTTTATTGATTGTATTGCGATTACCATGAAAGTTAGATTAAACATTACTTAAATTTGGGCTTTCCGTGGAGTACCTCCCATGAGAGACCACCTCCCGTAGAAGACCACTTTTTTTGCACGGAGGGTGGTCGCCTACCAGAGTGTCAACTGTATATATGTGCAAGCATTACGTACTGGTCAGTGGAATTACGAAGAAAAGTTTACAGCTGAATGATGGCAGGAAGGAGTGAAAACTTGCATACGTTTTCGCTAATCTGCTTTGACTAATTCAATGCTTTGCACATTCACAAGTTAAAAAATGAGGTACAAGGGAACTTTTTGTCCGCGCTAATGGGACAAAAAGTCCCCTTTATTTGGCTGGAGCAGGCACCGTTGTGTGTTCCAACCTTTAAGGTAATCTTAAAGTCCATGTCGCATGTTTCTTTTAGACAATAATACATTGAAAGACAATCGTTTCAGTCACCCTGAACTGTTACATTAATTATGTAAATTACTTTATGACAACTTTACATACAAATATTGAAATACATTGTTCAAGATACTAGACAGAACCTTTTGCTCTATCACAAAAATTAAGCATATTTTAGATACTTTCAGTTTACTTTCGTGGGTGCATAAAGACCCATAAAATGATATTAAGGAAGCAAAGCAAAGTAAATAATACCTGTCGTTTGCATTTGAAACAGGTGAACTGCTGACAATGTGGACACCTCATCATGATTTGGCCGGGCTGTTCATTTATAAACCCTGATGAGCACTAAATCAAGAACAATATCATTACTTTCTTTCATGAGCTATAAAGTAACATTTCTTAAAATATAGTCAATTTAGTTCAGTGAGTACAGCATATTTATAGTCAAGCATGGAATAACAAAAAAATAGACTAAATATCTGTTACACCATCACCTCTACCAACTAAGGATAAACAGAGCCTTGACAACTGTTTCAAGCTTTAATGATTCACAAATGATTAAAAGAAATAAACTGCAATCACCAAATTGAAAAAAAATAGCAAAATAAACAATAAAAAGGAATTTCAGCGGAAGTCTAAAAGGTGGATCTTACTTCCACTGTTTCCAGATCGAATTGGAATTTGGAAATGCTGGTTTTTGTGAATGGAAGAAAACTGGTCGGAGTACCTGGAGAAAAACCGCGGGGGGGGGGGGGGGGGGGGTACTTGACCAATATTTGGGTATAGGAGTGCCGCTGAGGGTCTGAGACCCTGATCCTGTTTAGGACAAACAAAAAACGAAAATACCTACCCTGTGTAGGACAACACCCTCTATTTTAGGACCCTGTCTAGGACACAGCTCGAGCGTGATTATTGATTTGAGCTTTAAAAAAATGGTAGACTGATCCTTTGTAAAGAAAACGACTTCGCCTTTGCATGAATATACTAATCACGACAAGGTAAGTCGCCACAAGCGCGAAAGTAACTGGAACCATACCCTGTTTAGGACACTCAGACCCTGTTGAGGACAGACTCACGTTAAATTATATACCCTGTTCAGGACAAAAATGCCAAAAACCATACCCTGTCCAGCGGCACGTCCCCGTTTTGGTCATATAAGGGAGTACCCCTCCCCCGTCCCTCCCCCCGGGAGAAAAACCCTCGGAGCATGGACGAGAACCAACAATTAACTCAACCCACATATGGTGTCACCTCCAGGACTCGAACTTCAGGGCCACACTGGTGGGAGTTCTCTCACCACTGCACCATCCCTCGCATTTTTATCATTGCAGTTATTTTCTAATTCATTTCACTGGTATCATAAATTAAACTGATCTTTACATGTGAGACTACATATAAAACGCAGTCAGTAATGAGAGAAATGCAATGCAGCTCAGGTAATGAACTCCGTCCCATTGAAGTGTTTGAAAGTTTATTTTAAATTAAGCCATTGTCATCAGAGGGGAAGTTGCTTATCACTTAATAGTTATAAAATTATTCACTAATTGCCTCACTCTGTAATTTTTTTGTTAACTTTTGCCAATTAAATTGCATCTCATTATACACATCAACAGGATAAATTTATAAAGGACTCAGAAATGTGGTCATTGGTTACATTAACAGGATGGTCACATAACATTATATTTTAGTGGCAGAGCTTTTGTTCAAGCTGTAAAAAATGGCCGTAATAAAGAGGTGGTTACATGGTGGGGTTTCCTTATACTGCGACCAACAAAGGAGAAAAAAACATTGTTCTTTGTTGATAAATTAAACCTATTTTCACTTACATGTGAACACCACCTGAAGTTAGGTTCCTTCATAAGTGTTCTATCTCGAAGTTTCCTCTGAAATAAGTCATGTGTCTCTTTGTCAACCAGACCGCGAATCTACAAAACAAAGGAATATGGACAAAATCCAACATTAGATTCAAGTGGTACAAGCTCGCCTTAAAGCCCTGTGCCCCAATAACACTGATTGGTTTCTCATTTTACTGCTGGCAGCAGACTACCTTGCCATGAGAGTAAGGTCCACTATCACAACAGGAACACATTGAAAATGCACAGCTGAAGAAAATTTTTTTGCATAATTAAAATACAATGTTCATTCGCTTTTACCAGTGCATGTAACTACAGCAAGACAGTGTGAAGCTACATGTAGGTGACTGTTATCTAGGGACACAACATGAGTGCTGCAACTCCAACCAATGCCCAGGGTTTTGGTCTTGTTTCTGTAAGTTGCAGTCTAAGATCTAATAATGCAACTTTACTGGTACTAACTAGTGCCAAGTGCTTGTTAACGCATGGCAGTTTCTAGACTGTGGAACAATCCACCAGCCAGCATTAGAAATATATATAATTTATTTAATAAGTTAAACATAAATTTCATATTGCAAATTTTTACTTTTTAAATCAATTATTGTAACACACGACAAACGTCAACAAACCTACATGAAACATGTAAAATATAAATTTTTGTCTTATAATTATAATATTTTTATTAATTTTGTACGGCACCCTTAACCAGTAACCCATTGTGTCAAAAGCTAGGAAACATAAAACAGGTCTTTATTACCATTATATCAAAGTTGTTGAAGTATTCTGTTGCCACTGCTTCATCTTCTAGATTTTCAGGTTTTCCACAGCATGGACATACAAGGTGCATGATGTTTTTGTCTTTTATTGTTACAGTGATGTATTGTGAAACACACTCCTGGCACACACGATCTTGACAGTGAAGAAATGTGATCATCTATGGAGAAAATAAGTCGTTTGAGATCTTGCCTTATTCTTTTCCTCTTTAAAAAATGATCTTGCAATTGACAGGTAGCATTTTTTTTTTAAGAATATGGAGGTAGTAAAAGAAACTACAAATGTTTGATTAGATTGTAACCTTTTTGAATGAACAATACAAACTAAATAAGGATGAATGCACTGCTAATACAGTTATCATTCACTTAACCCTTTCACTCCCAGAGTAAATAATGGAGACATGTAGTGTAATTATTATAACTTTTGAGTCTGTTGAGGAAATCCTATGGTGTGACTTTTCAAATGAAACCTCTTTGGCAGTACTTTTGCATGGTACCATTTGTTTTTTGAATTCAATATTGTACGAAATGAAATTTAAATTGGGATTTGGCATGAATTTTGATTTTTGGCATTTTTGGGAGTTACAATATTATTAAGGTTTGCGACCAGGTTGATTTTTACATCTTTCTTCAGACATGTGCATATGAATGATACAAAAGCATGTTCCACAATACAGTGTACTTTTATGTTGACTTGTCTAACACATAACATATTCATCTGTCATTTCAAAATAAATGAAAGACATTATTAAAAAGTGTGGCAACTCTTATTTTGATCAACTGTTTATAAATTTTACGCCAGGAGTGAAACCTTGAATCATGACTTAATATAAGTATGTTAAATTGGTTAGAATTAAACCTCGCTCATAGGTTTTTCATCAGAGCAACAAATGGGGCATTCTTGTTGGAGATACCGCAAAGAACTTTTAAGATCACCACAGTTGCGAGCAGCCTCCAGAGAAAGTTTCACAGAGAACTTCATGTCAATTAACTTGATAGCAGTTTCTGCCCTTCCCCATGATGCAACATTTTTCTCAGCCAAAATTGCTCGAATACGCCGCTGAAAGATAATATAAGGAATAGAAAATTAAGTCCATTATTCCACTCAGTTAAAGCTGGATACATCCTTGACTTAAACAACTGCAAACTTTCCGAGTTTTAGTTCTCCACCTGGATGGAATGCCATTTCATCAGTGAGTCTCCCCCTCCCCCCCCCCCCCCCCCCCCCCCCCCCACCCCAGTACATTGATAGGGTTAGGGTTAGGTACATGTAATCCTTCTCTGATACTGATATATTTAATACTAGAGGTTACAAATTGTAAGTGAAATGCTGTGAGTAGATACTGGGCAGTACAACATCGTAACATATGAATGTATTATTAATAGTAATAAAAGCATAGTTTTTACACACATTTTTATCATTTCAAACAGTAAATCTACTGAATGGATACAAAAATGACTCAGTTGTTTGCGATTTGCACCTCAAAAACAATAACAATAACTTCAAACAGTAAATCAACTGAATGATTACAAATAACTTACGAGTTTTTCGTAATTGTAAACTACACTAACTCCAATAATTTCAAACAGTAAAATCTACTGAATGGGTACAACTACGAGTTCTTCACAGTTGCACCTCAATAACAATAAAATTTCAAATGTTCAGTAAATCTACTGAATGGATTGCTTGTGCTTCTCTCAATAGACCAACGCACCACACTGGGCAAATAATGGATGGATGGATGCTCACAGCAATTAATATGCTTATGTGACAAGAGGATATTCTGTGCAAGTAAAAAAAAATAACAGCATGGACCAAGTTTTGAGCCACTGACAGTCAAACTGAAATCTAACGGGCTCAACACTTTACCATTACCACCACACCTTCAACTGTAAAATCGATACTCACATCCAAATTTTGGCCTCGGTCTGCCACAATGGCCTCAAAGTTGGCTTTATCTTGGGGACTTTCAGTATTTGCCTGTCTTGTCAAAGCCATGAATACCTCCTCCTGAGTTGCATTGTCTGGAAGACAGCTGTTCAGTACTCTTTGAAGTATGGGTTGCATTGACATTTTCTCAAGAGTGAGAATTGCCTTTACTGTGTCTCCTTGTGATGTATCTAGTGCTGAAATACAATCTGTTTTGGCATAAACGCCTGCTTGTTGTAACTCTTTGACCTAAAAAACAAATGAAATAGAATGTGGAATATAAAATTCAAATGGAGCACTTTTGATGACTTACTTTTAAGCTTACAGTAATGTTGAATCATTCTAAGTGATCACAAGGCTGTTGCCTATTAAGCAGGGGTCTGGTAGCCTGAACTGTACATGTCCATGGAACTGATCTGGGCACCAAATGTGTAGCTAGGGCACCTAACATTTCACAGCTAAGGTTCCTAACTTCTTAGCTTTGGAGTCCAGTGTCCAGTGTTTTCAGTTTGACCCAGAACATGAAACACCTATATAATACTGGTGTCACTAGTACACTGTACATAAGGCTGTTGCCTAACAGGAGCCCAGCAGACTGGGGCACCCAAGGAACTGACCTGGACACCTAAGTTTTGGCTAGGGCAGCTAACATTTCACAGCCTGGGTTCCTAACTTCTGATCAGCTTTGCACTTTATAGCAGGGTTTTTGACAAGGTTTGCAATAACAGGGACCAAAATGTGAATAACAGGGACCATTTATTGGCATGCAGTCCCAATTTGGGTTAAGTGACTGGGAGGGGGATGGTCCCCTCCTAACATTGGGTATGGGGGGCCTCCCCCCTAAAATTTTTGACATTTTGAGGCCCGAAGTGTGCATTTTAGGCCGTTTCTGACCAATATGGGTTTTTGCTTTTAAATTAACTGCTATGAAAGAGGTATTAGTAACGAAGCACAGTTTTATTGCACTCACGTTTGGTAATAAAGATCAAAATAGCCCATCAACTTTAGCAGTTGAATTCTTTATTCAAATATCTTGTATTTTCCTGAGAAATAGCCGGGACAAGAATTGAAATAGCAGAGTAAAGGCCCAAGTGTCCCTGCTCTAACAAAACCCTGTTTATAGGCTCCTTGGAATATTTCTCAGGCAACAGCCTTGGATCACTCTAGCTAGTAAGAATTATCTCCCTTCAGCAACCATCTTAATCCTGTTTCAAACATTTCTCTGCAAAATGCTGTATTTACTCTTATAAGATAACATCTCCCTTAGTGATCACTTTTCATGATGACTGGAGACCTCTCTTAATGTACATGTATTTAGACGTGCATAAAAATCTAACCTTTTTCTTGCGGATTTCCATGCATTTGGCTGTTGCCCCTGTCACTTCTCCAGTGCATTCAATTAAAGCTTCTCGCACCTCTTCAGGACTGACATTTCCAATTTCTTGTGAGTTTTCAGGTATGGCTAGCTCAATCATAACCTTGTGAATTAAATCATACCAAGCAGTATGTAACCAGTGAATTGGACCTTGGGGATCATCAATGCCAAGCACAGATGCTATGTTCACCTCCTCTGCCGTGAAACCTTCTTTTTCTGCTATCTAAAACATGAAGGTAAAAAAAAGTTATAAATAGGGTAAATTCCAACAAGCGACATGACATCAAAAAAGAACCATCAGTGAAGTGAAATGACAACGAATGACAAGCAGATTCCACGAAATTGCAAAGTGGTAGTTCTTGAAACTCTGACAGTGACACATGAACCTCGCAAAAATGTAAAATGACAAGGTTTGAAATTCACACTATGGACATGCATGCACCCCCCTGCCCTAACAGGGCCTCTTCACTGAGGAAGTTAACCCAAGGATGATTTTTACCTTAAGCCACTCGACATATTTTGACCCACATATGTAAATGTCCTCTTGCTGACTTCGTACATCTTCATCAGGTGAAGGCCATGCTGTAAGGGGAGGTGCCTGAGGAAAGCCGGGACTGACATGCTGCTGGAGAAAAGGAAACGATCCCACTCCAGGTATCTGCAAACGAAATAAGAGGTTGGTAATATCTGTCTTCATGCTTAGTGCTTCAACAGATTGTGTACCATGAAATGTTGGGATTTATTTATATTTCCCTTGGAAAGGGTGCCAGCATCACAGCCCCTACACTTTAAACATAACAGTCATTTTACAGATTATCAAAGAAGAGAAATCCTTGCAATTCATGGAAGGCTATATTATAATAAAATTCAATGAGTATTATCAAATGTGGGCTGGTAAATAATTATTTACACATGCACTGCATTAGTTCACAGGCTTTTGATTCAGTCTAAGGGATTTTGATCATGATGGTATGCCATGGCACAATTTAATTAAAATTCCAAGTGCAGTTAGTTAAGTATCTTAAGACAAGAGTTAGTGCAACCAAGTGCATTGTTAAGCACACAGCAAAAGCCACATGTAAGTGCTTTTCACACTTCTCAAAAATTCCCAAGTGCTTAGTTATATAACTCAACAATGCATGAGGAGCAAGTTTACTATTTCCTTAATAATAGTTTATAAAATGTCCTATGATTTGCATGTGGTTGTGGCATTCAGGTAAAGGCTATGTGCATTGTAAAGCACACACATGATGTAGAGCATGTCAGAGTATTATCAACAATGAACTTAATCTCATCAAGTATGTTTGAACGTGTTATTATAAAGGATAATAGAGCAGTTTTCAATTGAGTGTCGAAAGTAATTACACAATTGCTTTGGTTTTGCATTGCTACGCTTTGTGATTGGCTAAAAAATCTCGCGCCACTTTCTCGACCAATCAGAAGTAAAACCAAAACCAATCGTGACTTGCTCGCACGCGTTTTCCCGCGCTTGGCGCCCGCTACATGTATTTGCTTTGAGCTCTGATTGGTTCGTTGGATTGTTTACGACTGTTGTGATTGGTCAGAGTAATTACTTTGGTTTTGGTTTTACAACACTCAACTGAAAACTGCTCTATTATCGTAAAATAACTAAGAAAAACCATCTGATGAAGAACAAGAACAATCCTTTCACACCTCTGGGCCCATTAATGGCGGAGGAGGGAATCCCTGTGGAACATAAGGTAGACCAGCATCCCGCGTAAACTGACTTCCTGGAGCTACCACCCCTCCTTGGCTGTAACCTGATACACCGGGAAAAGAACTTCTCATAGACACCTCTGGATTAACCATTCCAGAAATGTTCACTGTCCCTCCTTGGCCAGGACCATCCACTCCTTGATAAGATCTTGAAAAAAATGGCTGGGATGGATTTGGTTGTGTCATTCCAAACATGCTTGGTTGCTGGTTACCCTGTCCAGGAAAGGTTGGTTCTGCTACACGTGCTGGGGTCCCTGTTGGTGCAGCTTGCAAGTTCTGTGGAGCTGTTTGCTTTGTTTGTGAGGTTCCAGTTTGCATTTGTTGGCTGTTTATATGCATGGCCATATTACTGACATTCTGTGATGAAGGAACTGGCTGTTCAGAATAATGATAATGAATAATAAAATAATTTTATTAACAGTACAATAGAATTCAGAATAATAATGACACTAACGACACTAATTGGTTTCTCGTACACAATAATTCATTTTCCCAATTTAAGTTAACCAAGATCAGCCCCAACACCAAACTAAGGATCTTCAAGAGCAATATTCTTGGAGTTCTTCTGTAAGGGACTGAATCTTGGAAAGTGACAAAGTCCATCAACCGCAAACTGGACGTGTTTCAAACCAGACGCTTTAGGAGAATACTGCGCATCTTCTGGCCAAGGACCATCAGCAATGAGAAACTCTGTATCAGCTCTACCAGAGAACAAACACTACTCCACTTTCCAATGATATTAAGGTGGCTCAAAGTAGTTTTTTTTGGGTCACACCTCCCTTTTTGAATTCGCTTATACATAATGTTACTTTAGCTCAATAAATCTAAATTTCATACCAGATATTGGGCTTGGAAGAAAGTTGTGGATGATGCTCTTTTTATGCTAATCAGCATTTCCATAGCAACGGTAAACAAATATGGCGAAAAACAGTTTTTCCTAAATATCTTTCGATTTTGGGGCTACCCGCGACAAGCGAATAAATGCGCTATAATCTACACATCGTTGCACACAAAATGGGAAAATTTCAAACAAATTAAACTGTTCGATTTTGAATAAATTGCAAAAACTTTTTTTAACATGTGTTTTTCATGTTTGAAATATAAGCGGTCAAAACATTTCATAGGTCTCACAGAAAGTTCCCTTGGACTTAAAATATTACTCCCTACAAATAGCTCTGACTAACTCCTCGGCAATAAAGAGATCGAGCTTTTCATTCAAATGCAGTTTTGCTTGACGTTTTCACTCTTTAAAAGTTTCAAGTGCATTTGCATATAAATTCAAAACGAACAAATGAAGATGTTTGATATCTTCCCAGTATGTTTTTAAATATATAGGCAATAATATTTCTAAGCTTCAGTCCAATTGATTCAGAGGAACATCCCAAAAAGAACCGTTAAAGTTCGAGTACGAAAGCAGCGACCTCTTGATGAAAATCCAGTACAACGAGCGTGACATCGCATGTTTATTTCACACTAGCTCTCGGTGACAAATTCTTCTATGCACGCCTGCTCCGGTTTGGATGTTGCCATATGTAGGCATGGATGGATATGGGGCCAGGTTCAGCGATGGTTGATGGACAGGCAGCATTGGCGTTCTTTGGTGATGGACTTATGTGTTTAACACAAGAGGACTGGGGAAGTAAGTAATTTTATTTTTGTGGTGTGGAGAAGACTGAAATATGTGCACTGTGTCAGGCTGCTCTCATATTGAGCTTGGGCTACCTGTGGCTTTACCTGAGGTTCCCTGGGTGTGGTTTGTGGAGCACCTGGTTCTGCTGTTGGAAACTCTGAATATCTTGAATTTCTTGGACTATTACTGCTTGTTTTGCAACACATCTCACAGATCCTGCGTGTCCTTGGGTTGTGATAAGTGCAATGCTCACACTGCCACTTATCAGAGCCTACTATAATTGCTTGACCTGGAAACAATTCAGGAAAAATAATAGATACCATAAAATCCTGGTTATATGCCTCAGTACCTGCTTATACAGTAAGTGCATCCGGTTAGAGGCCCATCTATTTTGTCAAAAGCAACAATAATTATTGCTCAACAATAATTATATTATTCTTTATTATTTAGGTGCTAGGCATAGATATGTTTGCATTGATCAGCTAACTCAGCGTAAACATATCCATCAGAAAGTGTGTAGAATCTCAGTTTTTTACAAAAGAGTTTCTCTCTTACAAACCTGCACTAGATGAAGCCATAACATTTGCATTTCCTTGGGAGTTCTGCATTCGACTGGCAGTTTCTGCCTGATCTGCAGCCAAGGCCCAGACTGGTGCGGGGAAATTCCTTGTTTCTAAAAATTCATTCTGTCGGGTTGACACTAACTGGTTTGAAGGTTCCTGTTGTGTCTTCACTGGAAGTGGCTTCCTGCAGAACAAGCATGTTTTTGCATCACCAGAATTTAAACAGTAACAGTTTGGACAGGACAAAGCGGACGCAGGGCTCTTTTCTGCGCTGGCAGATGCCTGGCTTGTAGTCTTTGATTCAACTGGTACTTTGGGTACAGCAGTACGTGATGGTTTTGGTGGCAGTGGCGGTGGACCTAAAGAAACAAAGAAAGCAATGCATTACATACTAACAATGACAGTGCAAGTAGTTCCTGGTGGAGACCATGCACCTATCTGAGCTCATTGTAACACCAAGAATAACAAGCTCAGAAGAGGACCTTGTACAGCACAGGAAAGTGCTACTCAATAGATTTCATCTGAATGGTCACATATTAGGATTTCATCCACAGACTCTAAAGTTAGAAGCATAAGAAACAGCATGACAATAATACTGTTGGGATAATAAACTGTTGGAAAAGTCTCCAATGAGACAACAACATAATTGTTCACACACTCCAAAGGTAGAAACTACCAAGGTTGTATAGTATAATTCTGATCTGTATCAAATACACTGGCATCATGTACTGAACAGGTACATAAATGCACCATATAGTACTTGCTTTATTCAGGGATTTGTAGCAAACACCAACAAAAGCCAGAGTTATATACAGATTTATAGGGCAAGAGCTTACCTTTTCTTTTAAAAAAATAACAGGAAATCAGAAACAATAGCCTTATTGATGTTTTAACAAGTAAATTAAGACATCACCATGGGATGTGAACCTGAATGATGTTTTTGTTGTGTGCAGTTAAATTTTTCAGCACATTTAACCACTGGATTTCATTTTCCATGAAGTAGTTGTCAGAAATTTAAATGTTCATTTTCTAAATATAACAATGTGGGGCTTTTCACACTGAGGAAATATTAAACACAGAAGTTCAGGTCAAAGTCTACATGTTTATGTACTAATAAATAACTGAGTAATGTTAAGCTTTTTAGTAATAAGTACAAGTCAAGTAATTATTTTCATGCATATAAAATGCTTCTATGAGATGAAATGATTGTGTCATGCTTTAATTATTGAAAGTCCCAAGTCTAAAAATAAAATACATTTAACAGACTGAAAACAACGGCGAGTAATCAGTTTAATGGCAAGTACAACACGTAGCATTTACCATTGATTGATCTCCTCTCATCACTGACAATGACTTGTCTGAAGTGGTGCAATAATTTATCTTTTGATCTTTCAATAAGAGCTGTGTTACTGACGGAAAGCAGGCATTTATTCAAGTGGCCATGGTACATGTACTGTACTTGTGAATAATAATATTGCATGTAATAAACCCTTTTTTACAATACTAGCTCCATTTTTCATATCTAATATTATTTTGTATTTTATTTGGTATAGTGCTAGTGTTTGTAAATTACTTTTTGTAAGTGTGAGTTCATAAATACATTAAAAAATCATGTACTGTACTTACTTTTGACTATCGGTTTATTATCTGTTTGATCCCCTTGAGAACTTTGCTCAGTTGCAGTGTTAAAATTAGGAATAAAGGGAGGTGGCCTTCGTATCTCTCTACTTTGGCTCTGAGCTTGACTTGTTACTGCTGAAGAAAAGCAGAATATTGTGGTTGTAGAATCCAAGCATTAAACTACTGGTATAAACTCCATGGAAAGTGCAAGTAGTGTAAAAATCGCACAACTATATCTAATAAATACACAATTTAATCCTTTAACCCCTAAGAGTGCCAATTGGCACATGATGTCATAACTTGGCCAATATTTGGTAGAGTTATGTGAATTTTTGTGACCAAAATTGTCTTGTAAGGATCTACTCATTGAAAGCATAAAATTGTGCCCCTCCTATTTATGATGTAGTTGACCACCCCTATGACTTTTGGAACTTTTTTTCTGAGTATATCCATAGTCTAAGACATGTGCCACATTAATCTATGCACTGAGAGCTGCAAAATAAGCTATAGTTAGGGGGTATATACCTAACATAAAAATAGTACAACATTATTTAACATTTTTATTTTTGTGTTTTAAACTCATTTCTATGAAAGCCATAACTTCCTTCATAAATGCTGATATGATTCATGAAAATACCCTGATGAATAGCTTTCAAATGGTAATATATGGGAGCAGAGTTTGTATTTACCAATTTGGAAAAAAATGGCATTCACCTTAGGGCTTAAATAAAAACCCTTATTTTTTTAATCGCCAATATCGATTCTATATCAAGTGAATAATTAACTGGTGGAATATTTTTTGATTTGAATGTTACGTCTGTGAGTCAGAGGTTTATAAATTATCTTCAATATGTCAATGAATAAGGGTTATAAAGACACAATAAAAGACAACACTCAAATTGGGCAAGGAATGTTCTGGCAAGGCTTGGATAAAACCCACCGACTGAATAAACCACCAGTTGAGGGGCCACAGCTTGGTGCCTTATGCCTGAACTGCAAGGCAGAGATTGATACTGGGGTACTGTCCTGGGACAAAGTTAACCCCCCCCCACCCCGATAGGGCTCCACCCTTAATTAACAAGACGAGAAGGTAATGGTTCCATCAATCACAATGGCAAGCAACTAGATAACAAGACAATGTTATTACAGAGAAAAGGTATAAATATGGGAGAATGGGAGGGATATGATCAATCTTGCTGTGAGGAAACATGCAGCCTTCTAAGAAGAAGGCAATTGAGAAAGCTCACAAGATTTAACATGTTTGATTGACAAGAGCCAACTAGGGAAGACAAATGCCAGATAAGAAATTACATGCAAGATGATCGAGGCTGCAATGGTGATTGTGGGGTCGGATTGGTTGTTGCTTTCTAACATTAACTAATGATTGATTATTATAGCTCAAATATCATCAAAAGGCAGAAGACACTTACTTGACACCACAGGATGTGAAGCTACACTCTGATTTCCAACTCCAGAAGGAGGCAACATGATGGTAGTAGATTTCATGACAGGAGGACTTGTTGGTGAAGTAAATTGTGAAATACCAGGTGACCTTGGGGAGGCTGGCTGCTGGATTGGGGTGGGCGTGGTTTGTTGTCTTTGAGTGACACCATACGATACTCTTGGAGGAAGTGGTGGTGGCTGCTCTTCCATTTTAGGTTCAGGTGCTTTAGTGCCTTGGGCTGCACCTTGATAGGATGGAAGTGGTGTCTTGTTTCGTCTTGGAGCAGGTACTGGTCTTGATCTAGGACTTTGCAAACAACAACTTACAATAGGTTACAATTGAAGGGCTGAGCACAAAAAGGGACTACTGTAATGATTTGATTAAGTGCGGGGGGGGGGGCTTATTTACTTTTGGTAGCTCAAGGTAGGGTGCTTATTGGAGAGGGGCCACTTATTACAGAGGGGGTGCTTATTTCTTTTTTGACAAAAACAAAAACAAAAAATGTACAATTCACACAGTCAGAACAACAGTAACAATGGTTTGAAAAGTCAGAATATAATTTGCTATTATACCGCCAGTCTTCAAAGTGATCTTGCATTTGAAGGAGTGTACTCTCACATGAAAATAACTGTTGAGACAAGGTTAGGGTCGGCAAAAACAACACTCAAGGGAGAGGGGCTCTTATGAACAAAACGACACTCAAAACGGGGAGAGCTTATTAGAGAGAGGGCGCTTTTGGAAGGAGGGTGCTAACTCGAATCATTCCGGTACATGTATTTAAATAAATAATTATAGTAAAATCAATTTATATTGCGCATGTTACATGTGGATATGTTCACATGCACATAAAATAATTTTTGTTTAACCCATTCACACCTGAGGATTTTTACGTTTTTGAGTGATTTTCTGCATACACACGCCCCATAGGATTTCGTGACTGCATATTTGGAGTTACCATTGAAAGTGCTGCTGTTCTAAAACACTGAAGGCTCGAGTTTACTGGAAACGTCATTGTGACGATCTCATTTTGCTTGCTTGATTTGCAATAAAGGGTCCAATATGAATTATCTACGATTTTTGGTAAGTTCACAGCCATTTTTCATCTTTAGTAGCTGCCTGGTGAGCATCATTAAGCTTGGAGGTAGTTCAGAGTCCACTTCTCAATGAAGCGAGTTAGTTGTTGTACTTCGTTTGCGAATTTGGCTCGTTGCTCGTTGAACTGGAAAAATGGCCGCCTGGAAACGAAGCAGCTTTGGGACTCGACTCTGGATGAATTTCTCGACCTACTGCAGCATATTTTGGAAGTTGCGACCACAGGAGAACACAACAAGCGCGAAATTTCGGCGGTGGGTCGGAGTGGCTGTGGACTTAGTATAAATATGAAATGTGTGCGGAAAGAAACGAACGCTGTCAAAATTCTTGGCCATTTCCCAGCATGCAGTGCGGTGGTGATATTGAAAATTGAGGCAAGGTCAGTATGCATTAGAACGAGAGGCTAGAGCTCGGCCCGAGCAACGAATAAGAGCAAAAAAATTCACTGCTAAGCTAGGACTATGACTGAATTTTGCTGTGAATGTTGACTTTTGGGTTTGCCATGATGATTTGAATAAAAAAAACTAAAGGCAAAAACGTGATTTTTGTTGTTTTTCTATGACGTTAAAAACGGTAATTTTTGTTATTGTCCAAATTCAAACGCTGATATTCTGCAAAAATCGCTGACTTTTTTGTGTTTATTGGGTATCTCAATTTGAAAGACTTTCTAGTCAATGCTCACAACTGCTAGTTAAGGCAATGTTCGCACGATTGAGAAAGTTACAATTTTTTAAAGCAGTGGAGTCTTGTACGGGCGGTTACGGGCGGTTCAGGTGTCAATGGGTTAACTAACGAAAAATCTATATTGACAAGATAAAAATTTACAAGATTAAAATTACATGATAAATTAAAAAATTAAAAAAAATTTAAATTTTAAAACCATCAGCAAATAACTATCAAATAAACAAAAAGTAGTTAATATAAAATTAATTATTAAAAGCTTCAGTAGCCTAAAAAGTGTGTCTTTAATGCAACTTTAAATGCTTAAATGCTTGTGATAGAGCAAATGGATGTTGGCAGATTATTTCAAATTTTTGGCACGGCTGACTGAAATGCTCTATCACCAAGCGTAGCATAGGATTTTCCACTAGGTGGCAAGAGTGTTGGAGGATAATGTGATCTCAAACTATATCTCGTTAGCCTGCGAGCAGGCTCACTTGTTTGGGGTATCGCGCGAGTATCTTGGCGGCGAAGCCGCCAAAGCGAGCCGGCGAAGCCGGCAAGAAGAATGGGGCAAGGAAAAGTGAGCCTGCACGCGGGCTATTGATTTTTGAATTCCGCCCCTTGCGAGGTGTCAAGTCGGCATTTGACCTGTACCAGATAACTATCCAATAGGAGCAAAGCAAAATGTAAACAAACATGACAGAAAGTTGCACGTGAAGATTTTCGCGGCAGATAGCAAAATATTATCATGAAGAATGTCATTTTTAACCAATTGGATTGGTGAATTTAAAAATGAATAGCCCGCGTGCAGGCTCCCTTTTCCTCGCCCCATTCTTCTCACCGGCTTTGCCGGCTCGCTTTGGCGGCTTTGCCGCCAAGATACTCACACGATACCCCAAACAAGTGAGCCTGCTTGCTGGCTAATATCTCCTAACTATTATAAGATTCATAAGATATTCTGGAGCTAAATTACCATTGAGACATTCAAAAGTTAATAATGAAATTTTAAAATAAATGCGATACTTAATCGGAAGCCAATGAAGAGAATTCAGCAGCACTGTTTAACATAAATATGTTGTTTGTTTGGCAATTTAATCAGTAAAAATGTTAGAAAGAAAGTGTTAAACAGCCTTGCAAAATATTATTGAAAATATTCCAAAAATATCCAAACCTCCCCCATAACAGATTAGAAATTCTGGGGGGGGGGGCAACTCAAAAGCCAAAGTTTTCAAAGGAAAGTATTAAAGTTAAATAAGTATTTCCAGAGGGATGGGGATCCGGAGACCAAAAAACTTTCTGTGGGAGGGGTATGCATATCTTTTGGAACAACACATTACAACAAATATGTGTCATTCATACCTTGTCACCTCGCTGCTAGCAACAGTTACAGCAGAAGACGCAACTTTTTGAGTCTGTAACCCTACTCCTGAAGCAGCACCAGCCGCATTACCACTGGCACCAACAGCCGCAGCACCAGCAGCAGTGGCTATTGTACCCACTGCCGGCAGCTCTGTAGAGGCACGAGCTGTGGGTGTCACCAGATCAGTTCTAACATGACTCTGTCGATCGCGATGCTTGTGGTATACATCATTGCATGTAACACAAAATGTATCCTTGCAGTCTTTGCAGAACTTTGTCGCTACTGATTCACCACAAATACGGCATTCAAAGTTTGTTTGAACCTGAGTTCGGGTGTCACCATTTGCTGGGAGGATTCCATCTTCAGCATCTTCATATTCTGAATCTTCTTCACTTTCAGTGTTTCTTTCAGTTGCTGCCTGCTGTGGTTCTTGCATTACACCAGTGACAGGCTGACTGTCCTTTTCCTGAAAATTTGATCCATTTTAAGACAATGTTCAAATCAGTCATCAATCCAAGCATTTACAAGGGCATTATTATAGGCACAATTTTTCAGAGGGATGGAGGGGGCTACTTTCGTTGTGGAGCCAGCTTCTTTAATATAAAGATTACTGACAGCCTTGATAACCCTACCACGGACTAGCATCCCACCCAAAACAGAGAAGTAATAACCCTTAGTTGCTTTATGCGAGGAAAACTGGAGCAAAGGGCCAACCCTGACAGGCTGTAGGATGAATGTAGAAAATAGTGTTTTGAGCCTTTAGATTTCAAAATTTCCCAGGTGAGAACATGACCTCGGGTTATCCCCAGCATTTTGCTTTGTTTTCCTAATACATGTATGTCATGGTTCAGAGTTTTCTTTGATTTAAAATTTTCATACCAGTTTAACTTTTATTTCCTTTTTTCTCATTATCTCTGACAAAGGAAAACAAAAATCAAACTGGTTTGAAAATTTTCAAACCAAAGAAAAATTTGAACCACAACAAATACACCTGGTTGGAGACAAAAATTAGGATTATCACATCAATGAGCATTTCCAATCAAACAGCAATACTTTTTATTATAATCCAAGTTCATTACACCACTATACCATTGAGGACTCACTAAGTGAACCATTACGCCCCAATAATGTGTTTTTAGTTATTAATTTTTACCTTTCCTGCTGATGCACTGCCTCCATGTCTCCTTGCTGCTGGTGTTGGAGATGGTGTTCGTCGTGCAGCTTGGTTTCCTGTGTTACGTGAGGGTGATAATACATTACTTGAAATAGGAGTTGTTGTTGTTCCTGTGCTTACCACAGTGGGATGAGTCACTGGTGTTCCTGTGGTTACCACAGTAGGCAATGGAGCAGATTCCCTTGACGGGAAGGGCTGTGGTCTTGATGGTGGAAAGGTTGTCCGCAAAAGTGCTGGAAGTTGGACTTCACTCTCAGGAACTGGTGGTTCGAGTTCATAGAATGGATGATTATTTGTAAGCATTGCATCAATTTCGTACCTAGCAAAGAACAAATCTGGTGCAAGATCTCTGAGTCTCTCTACATCAGGTTCAGGTACATTTGCAGGAAAACCAACACCATCATCAATATCTTGAGTGTATCCCATTTGCGACAGAATGTCTCGGCTGCCGATTAGGCTCCCAACATGTACTTGAACAAGAGAGCTGGTGAATTTTACAGTTCTCCAGTAAGGAGGACGAGCCTCTTTTATTAGATTAGAAGCATATTTTTCCAAGATACCCAATCCTTGAGTAAGGTGGAGGAACCGGGGTTTCTCCTAAAATCAACACATAAATATTATTTTATGATTAAAAATAAAAAACAAAAACAAATGCTTTACATTTTGGTGTTAACACAAACAGTAACCTTAAGCCAGTGACACATAAGGTGAGCACAATGAGTTTGCTCGCAGGCGAATTTTGTTGCTGCTTGCTTCAGACACACTTGGCGATTTCCTGGATTTCTGGTGATTCCCACTCCATGTTCATTTCCAGGGCTTTCTCTGCATTTAAAATGCCAGCTTCTACCCTTACTATGTATGCCCAAGACTTTTAAATAAAATCGCAATCTGATTGGTTGAATTATTAATTTGATGATTCACCACAACAAGCAATAATATACCGGGCACACCTGGTGATTTTCGCCAATCGCCAATCAATTAGAAAATAAAATAAAATCACTGGCTTTAATTTACTGGTCTTCATATACCGGTATTTAATACAGTTATAAATGAGAATGATTGATTTTAATAAATCGGAAATTATTTATTACTCATGCGCAGAGCGGAACGAGTTAAGGTTTGCCCTTTGTTTTTCTTTTCATTATTACTATTCTGCGTCTTTCGGGTCATAGCTTTACCATATACACTTCTGGTTTCTTGACTTCAGGCTACTTGCACTTCCAGTTCTAAACAATAATGTTAGCAAAACAGTGCTATTGAAGTGTCACAACACTGTCTCCTACAACCCTCGTTACATTGCTAATGTTCAAGTTAGATATATTTTACAAACAGAAGAATCACTGGCTTCCTTTATGTACAGCCTTCATTTATAAAACATTCAATTATAGTAATTAACCACGTGGTTTGCAGGAATGATGACCGAATGAAAGGAGTAACTCTTCTCCGTGTCTGACATCTTCTTATCTTGTTTAAAATATACCATAAATCTTTCTTACCCATGCGCACGAGTATAGGCTACTTGGAGCTTCTTGTTTCTTGATGGTCAGTCTTCATGTTCTTATCTATTATTAATAATATATGACCAGACTTCGTTTTCCTCAGTCTTTGTTTCAGAAAGAAACAAATTGGTGATGCAATTGTTTACAATCGATATCAATAACTAACTGACATGGAATGATGTCAATTTTCATCAGTTGCAGGGTTAGAAACTAGCCCTTGCCTATGTGAGCATTAATTCTTCAGGGTGAGTGCACAAATTGTTCATCACTCAACCTGTTCGGCAATAATATTATGATTATCACTGTTGGGTAAATAAATCTTGTTGTGACATATGATAACTTGCAGAGAAGTTTCATGCAAAACATTTCTTGTAATGTGAATATAGATGCACTACTTTCTACCGTTTATGATTGTTATTTTCCTTTCAGAGGTGAGATTTCTTTTTACAGTCTGTAGAGGGATTTTGTTTTTGAGTGAGTAAAAACTAATCATGGTGAGTGCATTTTGAAAGTCACTCACCAGGTCTCAAAATTGGGTTTCCTAGCCTGTACATGTAATTGGTCAGGTAGGGTTAAGAATGAAAGCAGGAGTCATTGGCATAAAAAAGAATATTATTTATACCAACCTTGTTTGCCTCAAACACTCTTAAGATATCAAGTTCTACATATTTCCTCTCAATATTCACGTTTATGTTTAAGAGCGGAGCACACAATGCCAGTAATCTCTGAAGCGTTGGGTCTGTTACAGTATTGTATTCATGCACAAAAGCTGCTCTGCATTCTTGCAAATGAGTTTCTCTTTCTTCCTCACTACGTCCTTCAAATCTTGCTGTACTATTCAAAGAAGTATTTCTTCTTCTTACTGTAATAAACACTGGAGGTTCATTGTTTTGATTTGACTGCTCCTGTGCTCCTGTGATAGAATTAAGATCAATATAAAATTAGATTGTGTGATTGCCATTTTATTGGACTTCAATCAATAGCATCCAGGGTGCATTCTGTGAAAGGAAGGTAAAGATCACCAGCATGGATCCGTGCCTTCTTCAGTATAATCATTTTCGATCTTGGCATATCTTTTTCATGGGCTTTGCATAAAATGCACCTTTGGAATAGCAGCACTGATTACCACATTTACTTGGTCATTATACTTGCTATTTGTTAACACCTATCAATCTAAGTTACAAAGAAACCCCAATGGTCCACATCTCTGGCTCTCAACAAAGTTTATAATGCACAAAATACAGTTACAGTGTACATGTATATCTTTTGGAGTATTACTGCGGCCTGGGGCTTTATGTGCCACAAGACATTCATGAAGGAGATAGGTAACAGAAGTATTACTGTCCCCTGGATAAGATGTTTGTCAACAACAGGATTTCAACCCATGTCCCACTCCCCCACCCCCAGGCTATGCTAATGCTTTGCTGATAGGTGCCCACTTATATATTAAAGCTTTTCTGTTTAGAGAACAATGCAATGGAAGAGACCATAACTTAAAACAAGGACATATCTTCATATAGAACATCTGATACACTGTTGACAATAATGCCTTGAAAAAGAACATTAAAATACTCAATCACATATGTATTGCTTACTTTGCAGCGGTGACATAACCTCGTAGGTAGCAAAACCTGAAAGTCTAGTTCTTGGTGCAGGAGCAGGACCCCCCTGAACAACAGGTGGCGGTGTACCCCAAACTCTATCTGGACCATCTGGACCAGATGACAGTGAATCAACAACTGTGCCAGAAAAATTATTTCCCTGGATTATTCTGGCATTTATTCCACCTCGTGAAAAGGGATTTCCTTGTCTTGAATAGCCATCATTTGCCATGTTTGGTTTTGTTAACAGTGCTTCCAATAAATCAAGGTCTTTTTTGTTAAGGACGATGGTGCAGAAAGTTATCGTATGCTGAACTGGATTTCACTTTGCAACTGATTCTCAGTACTTAGCTGACTGTGTGTTGTTTACATGTCTCTTCCACTTGTCTGAAAGCTCAAGGTCTCCACCTGAATAAAATCAAGATACAAGTGAATCAAGATCAATAAAAGAATTTGAAAAGTCTACTGCAAAACTATCTTTAGTCATCTGTGACAATTTGGCTGAAATTTTTTTCTCCACTCAAAATTGCTCCCATTTTTCCAAGCAGACTCGTTTTAACCAACCTAATAATGCTGTTAAAAAGATGTTTTTTATTCACGAACTGAGACCAAGTCTCAATGTTCAAAGTGACCCAATTCGTGCGAAAGTTTTCACATAGTTTTAATTATTTCTTATTGCATGCTTTTATTGTTTTTAACACCCCGTTTTTCATATTTTACTTCTTTGTTCAACCATAATTTATATTTAGTACTTAATATGTAAATTCTTATCCTCACTTTTGCTTGATAATGACCGTAGAATGGTTGAAACGTCGCTTTTTAATCCCGCTAGTTTTTACTACAAAGCAATTGTCATTGTATGATAAAATGTATAACAACAAATGAATGATTGTAATTTGACATTAATGTACACTAAGTAATTTAACTGATTAATCTTATTCCATCCACTGTTTTTTTTAAAACACATTATTGTAAACTTTATTAAACTATCAGATACTTAATTGCCAACAGCAATTCTGCAGCTGTTTTCCACTCTTCTATATAATGTAATAATAATGTTGTTATTTGTACTTAATGTGTCTTTCTAATGCAATAAAAAAATGATAAATTAAATTGATTGCAATTATGATTTAAAGCTGTTGGATCTCAAAAGCATGCCCGCTACGATACGAGGATAAATGCGATTTACAGACTGCCATTTACAATAACTTGAGAAACAAAATTAAGTATATTCCAGTATAAGATCATTCATAATATTTTACCACATAGAAATTGGTTACACAAAATGAAGATTTCAGATTCTCCCCTTTGTAAACATTGCAATGCAATAGAAACGTTGCCACATATGTTAGTTAACTGTAGCATTATACAGGATTTCTGGATTCTAGTGCTAAGCTGGTGGAATAATCAAAATAACGAAAACTATTTATTAGATGAATTAGGAATATTGTATGGTTATGATCCTGAAAAGTCGCAAACTCGTATCTTCAATTACTTTATACTTCTTGCTAAAAGGCATATTTTTGTACAAAAGGTAGAGTCTACAACTCCTAATCTTGCCCTGTTTTTTGAGTTTGTAAAAACACAAATTACAGTGCAAAAATCAATATTATTTTCCAAAGGTAAAACAAGAACTTTTTATTCTTTGTGGAAACCACTATTGTCATTACTGTAAAGTGTAGTTAAACAATGTACAAGATGTAAGAGATGTTTGTGAGTGTTAGTTGGTGTAGTTGTAACGTTTCTGAAATGTTTTGCACAATAAAAAAAAAAAAAAAAAAAAAAAAAAAAAAGTAAATTGGTCACCATCAGTAAATCACTTGGACTAAGAGCTAGCAATCAAAGCCTCAGCTTTTGAAACTCTTCACTTTATCAACTCAGTATATAAAACAAAATTTTTGTTTGATTGAGTAAACTTTACTTGACTTGAGTTGTGTGACAAGGCAGTGGCCATAACTAAGGGCTAATTCTTAAAAAAAGATGACTCATGACAAGAAATATAAAATAAATACTTGTATGTACAGAAATGTTATGTATAAATTATTGAATCAAGTCTGACAGAACTGAAGCAATTTTGAGCCACAGAATTTCAAAATCATCACTTATCTTCATTCCATTCTAACAAGTTGTTGTTATTCCTTGTACAGCCATTGATTTCCACTGAATTCTACTAAATTTTAATCAACATCTTCTAAAATTCAACCCATTTTATGCATCACTGCTGTCATACTGTTGATCCTTGACGTTCTTTGAAATGGCTTCATTGAAAATCGGAACACTTCATGCACTGTTGCAAGCCTGCAAATAATTTTCTTCGCTAAACAAGTCAACTGTCAGTCCAGGGACAATATTGACCCGACAAGAAGCCACTCTGGTCAGACAATTTTGTTCTGCATAAATTATCTTTACTAAACAGTGACGGTTTTCAAAGCTAACTAAGTTTTCCATGTTTCACAAAGAGAAAAGATTTTCTGTCTAAATTAAATTGTAGCAGAACTACCCAGTCCATCTGTCAAGCCAGGTTGAGCTTTAACCAGTCAAAATGCCAAATTTACCGGACATTTGTCTGATGACAGGCTCTTATTTGCAGCCTTGCCATTGATTTCACTCTACAGTTTGAAAAAAGTTCATCATGTGATCAAATTTTTGTTGACCACAAGTCGACCACAAGATAGTTAATCAGTTGAACTTGCAAACAATAAATTTAAACTTGCAGTAACCAATTATGCCTTCAAACAATCTCTTTCTTGAACTTAACTTTCTGTAGCTTGAACAGGAAGAGCTGTTTTATTCAGGAAAGGTATTATCTGAATACAGTTGAGGTGACTGTGAGTTGCTCATTCATTGCAAGTTTAAAGGGGAAGTATCACGGGGATTTGGTGTCATTTTTAAAAGCAAAAAATGATATTGTATGATCAGAAACCGAAAAATAAAGCTCCAGTGGTGTGATAAATGATCATAAAATATATCAAAACTGCTGATGAGTGTTTCTAGTCATTGACGGACTGGGTCTCAATGAATTGCAACTTGAAAAAAATTAGCCTAATTTTTTTCAAGTTTCCACATTTTCGTCTCCAAAATGGGTTAGAACAGGGCATGATTTGTCCCTCTTTAAAGAATTGGTTGATTTCACTCTCCTAGTGTTTTAGTATTACTTTGTAAATAACTGAAAGGTATTGTGAAATGGCTTTGACCAAAAAGGATCAAAATTCCCGTGATACTTCCCCTTTAAAATTATATGATATAACTGATCATGCAGTCAATTTGAGGCCAACAAAAGTTTGATCATGTGATGAACTGTATTCAAACTGCAGAGTGAAACTGCAGACTGATTTTCAAACCATTTTAAAGGACGTACGGGAACAAAAGTATGTTTTCAAACAACATAAATTTAACTAGCAATTTTTTTGCTAGTGATGACCGTGTGGAAAGTAACATGTCCATCACGTGAATTTGCTCTAATTATACACTGTAACAATAATTTATAGAGCACACTAATAATAATTTATTATTATTAATCACAGCACTTATATAAGCGGAGCGAGCCTATAAAAAGAAAGGACACACCCCCTTTGAAGCACTTTGTTGTCTTCCTAACTGATCAGATCTGATCAGGCAGTAAAAGGGGAAAGAGAACTTCTGTTTATTTATTTGAACAGGAGATCGATTTATGAACAATTAAACAAGCTAAATGCAAGACATACCTGTAAACTGTTTAATACCTGTCATCATTGTGATAAAAAGACCTAAATGGAATTATGATCAAATTTCTTTGCCCGATTCGAAAGAGTGTACCGTACGTAAGACAAACTTACAGCAAAAATTCTGTTGATGAATTCATCTTCATAATCATCTTTTTGATGATTTCTTTCAACATAATATTAGTTCATATTGAAGACATTGCATCTTGTTTTTCTATGGTTTCTTATATTTTCCATCATTACTACATTCGTTTTCTACATACTGTCAGTTGACATTTGAATATTATTACCGTTGATGTATGACCGACTGACCGTAACGAATAATGTTCCCTGGAGATGTAAACAACAGGAAAAGCTCAAAACTTCTTGGCTCGTCGGTGGAGCCGTTATTGCCAGCATCTATATGAAGCATTCCATGGAAGTTGAAGGTCGTTACCACATTTGTTTTTCATTGTTACTGCATTTGTTTTCTGCATACTGTCAGTTGACATTTGAATATTATTACCATTGATGCATGACCGGTCAACCATAACAAGGAATCGTTTCTATTTGAAATCTATTTGAAATCGCATCTATTGAAATCGCAATCTATTTTGAAATCGCATCTATTTGAAATCTTCCATGGATGTTGAAGGAGGTTTTCCCATCCCTAGCCGTCAAATTTTATTGATGCAAGCTTTTGAAGCCGAAAAAAAAGTTCAATGCCAGTGGAGCGCACTTATTATACCCAATACAAATCAGATAGGCCATCTTCTGTCAATTCCTCATGCCTCATTTCCTTGCCCTTGTTTCTGTGATTATTAGTCCACCGCTAAACAAAACAAATGTGCTAAGTGACTCCATTTCGCTGGCAGAGATTTGAAGAACAACCAAGCTATTTCAAGATACAGTTTGTTTACGTTCACTTAGTAAATCGGGCCATAACTCAAAATAATGGGTGCATTTACAAGCAAAAAAGTGAATTCTGAAGTAAAAATCAACAGATAAAATTAACTTTCTGAATTCCTCTCCTGTATCCATCTTTTTTTATTTAAAATCCTTTCTTGCCAGCTCTTCGAATAAAATTTTGCGAAATTGAACATTCTCCAAATCAAACTTGCAGGAATCTCTCAACATGCTAAAATAAGGCTTTTGCCAATGAACAAATCAAATGCCTTCAAATCAATTTGCCTTCATTTGGAATTTTTAATTGACATGCTGAACACCTCAGACTCGACTTATAGGCTGGCTCCGTGTTTAAAAATAGAGAAAAAAAGTAAACTATATAAAACAATTAAGAAAGCTAATATATGAATTGACCTCATTCGTACTTATTTTCGCGGGACTAAATTTTCACGATTTTCAAAAAATTGAGAAAACAAAGACTAACAAAAAAAGGTTTTCATGAAAATTAACAAAATTTAGTTCTTTTTAACATTTTTTTTTTTGCCAAATTGTGAAATTGAACTCCTGCAAAGTATGCTTGTTCCATTTTCACAAAATTAAGTTCTGGCAAAAATTAGTACGAATAAGGTAAATGTATAAGAATTATATACACTAAAAATACTAAAAAAATGCCTATAGAAATGAACTAGATGGTTAAACATTAAAAGTTAACTTAAATAAATGAAACTTTAAATTTCTGAATACATGAGAAAGACCGTTTACTAGAGACGAAAGATGCATTGATTGAAGACAGCAGGTCCTTATTTTTTGTATAATTAAGTTTTCAAATACCATTGGATACTCTATTCATTGAATGTTTGACTTTTCTGGAAGAAACAAAAAAATAATAACTTTCTTAAACTGCAGACTTAAAATACATGTAGCTGTCACTCACAGTTGAAGGGCCGAGAGCATGTCCAGCCTATATGACTTTTTAGGCCTTTTTTTATTTTTTCTCGCTCAGAATAGCTCAGAATAGCCTCATTTTATCGTACAGCGAATAATATCACAAGCCCTTGTCGAATTTGCACTAACCCTAAGGAATTTGACCAATTTCACCTGAAAAAAGCAGAGTTCTGGCCCTCCAGTGCTTTGACGGTACATTCAGAGCGCAATTTCGAAGCCATTTGAAAGCAGTTTGGCCGTGAGAATACGCGACTGCAATACTTCTGACCAGTGTCAACAACTAAACGAAAATACCGTTATTTACGCACGCCTGGCTCGCTTATCTATCGTGAGCTCACTACGGCAACACATCGCCTCTGTAGCATGTGTGTAAGCCAACGTGTATGAGGCCCGTCCGGTGATTGAAAGACATCATTAAGTCCGGAAATCCTTGAGTCTCTAGCACTTCTCAAAGAAACGAGTCGTGTTTCTTGTCCTTCCTTTGTGTCTGAAGCGCCATTTAGCGCTCGAGGTGAAAAACGGACCTTGGTCAGGAAGACGAGCCGGCGGGAAAGTCTGGAATCACTTCGGATCAGAAAAGGAGCAGCGTTGAGAGTTGTGGGCCATTTCCCATCTCGTGCCGTGATCGAAATGCCCGATATCCGAAGTGCTTTGAGACTTATAGTATTTTGCAATAACTTTCGGGAGGGAACTCCATTTCGGTTTTGTTGTAGGATTTCCCGACATGCTTTGCGACAGTGGTAGATGGGTCCGCTGTGCATGGTCGGGCACTTGAAATACAGCTTTGGGCAGCTCGAAGTGAGTTGTTGCTGGCCGGCGGGAAGACGTTTCGCATTTGGAGTCTTTAATGCAACATTAAATTCGATCTAAAAGGATTTTGAAATCGAGATACGCGTTTTGATGTGTATCAACCTTTAAATAATAAAACTTAGCCTGAAATGAGCATGTGTTCGTCGGTGGTCTAGTGGTTTGGTCGGGGATTTGTGCTCGGACGGCTCTGGGTTCGAATCACGCTCAGCATCATTTTTTTTTTTTTTTCTTCGAACTGGACATTATGAAAGTGATTTACTTTTTTTGCGTTCGTCAAAATTCCTTACGTTTAATTTTAAAAAAATATCGAACCGTGTCAGTGCGAAAACAGAAGCTTACCGCAATATTGCGTTACAATAGGAGCCTTTGATTGATTGATTTTTTTTTTGGCATACGGTAATTCTCGAAAACGACGGAAAAAACAACGGAAAAAAATTCGGAACAATGTTTTGCAACTAATTTCTAGTTCACATGCCAAAATTGGCCAAATCTGAGCAAGAAAAAATAAAAAAAGGCCTAAAAAGTCATATAGGCTGGACATGCTCTCGGCCCTTCAGTTATGATACTCACATGATTATACTGTCAGAACTAAAATTAACAAATTTTGGTCCAATGTTATGAACTTTGAATAGTGACCATTATTGTAATATGATTGAAAATGTAATAATTATAACAAGTTTCAATTTTCTGCAAAGCCAACCCAGAGTCTTGGAAATTGGGAGTTACAAGATCAAAGGAAGATGGGCCAAGTGCAGTGCAACAACCAAACTTAGATTAGAGCCAGGACAATAGAGTCTATTGAAAGAGTTGATGTCTCCTTCTAGCTCAAACTCATATTTTAGTCTCTGATTTCAATTTTAAAAGATTTAAAGTCCCAGTCTCACACTTCAAAAAGTAATAAAATGCGGCTTGCAGTGTAAAATGCTAGTGTTGCTTGTCTTGTAAATTTGGTCCTGAATTTTCCATTTTCTGTACTGAGTGCAACATCATACAGGCTGACTGCCAGTTTCATGTAACTTGGTCTCAACATAATTAACAATTTATTCTTTTGTCATTCAGTATAACAAGTTCATTGTTTACTATTGTGTATTGCTACTCATTTTAAGTGGAGTAGAAACGATTCAGTTTCAATTCCTGCAATGGCATTGCAGCAAGTTGTTTTGCAATAATTTTGCCCACTGTAAACATGACAGTGCCCTCATGCAATGTTTCATGCAACTAGCCATTCCAGATAGGGTGCTCCCTATACATGTATAAGCTGTACATGTATAAGCTGTACATGTATAAGGTATGTGCTGCCCCAAAGGGTATGGTTCTTTAGCCATTTCGGTCTAATTAGGATATATTTTATGTGAAGTGAACCACAAGAGTGTATAAACATGGCCACATCTGAAAACAGGTATGGATTTTAGATGTCATGTCTAAAACAGCCAGGTATGGGAAATGGTGTAGTTCAAACTGAAATAGGGTCAGGATTTGGAGAACCAGGTGATACACCTTCATCAACAATTCCAAGGAGTACCCCACCCCACTTCAATTCTCCCTGGGGTTGGCATCTGTTTGTACTTCAGCGTAGGTACTTCAGTTCCTGAGTTTGCTAGTGAATTGAAAACGTTTTGGTTTCAAATTTGCTACCTCAGAAACTTGAAAGTGTTTTTTTCATTTGGCTGTACAATTATCAACTAACAAAAACCTGGAGTCCAATATAAACCAATGATTATGAAACTGCTTGCGTATTCACTGTTCCTAGAAATCCGGGGGAGTAATTGCGAGACCTCGGCAATCAATCTGTGGTTGATAATTCTTTGCAAACCAAGTTTTGTAATACGTAGAGGCTCTCTTTGTATGTTATGGTGTAATTAGTAAGCTTTATCACTTAAATCTGAAATCGTTTTCAGACTAAGGATTGTCAATACAGTAACTGAAATTTGTTGCTTATATCATAGAAAAGCAAGCACGCAGATGTAAAAGGCCAATCTTTCTAAATATTTCACATTAACTTTAACATTTTGTAAATATAAGACTTATTTCGTTACCTGAATGCTTGTAGCACAAACTTTGACTTGTATTTGCAAAAGCTTCCTTGTCTCTTTACAGCGTGTTTCTTTAGGATCTTCGGCGTCGTCTCAAATTCCATTCAACTATTAAAACGTTTCCGGGAAATTTCCCTGTGGGAAAGTCCCGTTAGTGTGAATCCGCCAATTTTACAGGTTCTCGAAGAGCTCCTTGAGTTCCCTGCAAGCTCCGGAATGATGCGATTGGCTGTTATGCTGAGTCACATGCCATATAAGTACTGAGCATGTCAAGAATCATCCCGACGATTTATTTTTTTGCTGTGACTCAGTGTGACTGGCATACTAGCGGGAAAATTTTTGTTTCTTTTTTAAGCGTTTTACAATGAAGGGAAGTCATGTTTAATGACACGAAGCTTAAATTTGTGACAGTTTGATTTTTACGAGACATACTGTGAATACATTTTCCAAGCTTGTGGGTCATGGCTCGTGAACGACGACTGTATTGTGATTTATAAAATGCTCAAGGAAATGCGCGCGCTATGATTGGTCAAACCGAGTTCATTATTAAAGAAATAAAAAACGCGCCGAGTGCATTATTGAGTTATATAAGTACGCGGGAATTTTTAAGAACACGAGAGAAGTGCAGAGAAGCACGAGCCAAAGGCGAGTGCTTCTCGCACTTCTCGAGTGTTCTTAAAAATTCCCAAGTGCTTATATAACTCAACAATGCACGAGGAACAAGTTTTTTTTATTTCTTTTATAAAATAAAAGCGGTTATAATCAACCTTACGTCACGCGCGTGCTTTATCGAGTTATAATGAACTCGGTTTAACCAATCATAGCGCGCGCATTTCCTTGAGCATTTTATAATAAAGAAATAAAAAACGCGCCGAGTGCATTATTGAGTTATATAAGCACGCGGGAATTTTTAAGAACACGAGAGAAGTGCAGAGAAGCACGAGCCAAAGGCGAGTGCTTCTCGCACTTCGTCAGTCAGGTCCAGTGTTCATCAAACTTCATTTGGGTCCATAAAAGCGCAAAAGAGAACGAGGCCAATATCCAGCCATCTTGATCGAAAAAGGTTTAATATGTAGTCAAAAGAGGATTTATTATAAATCATTTTTCCAAAACCGGCATGCAAGTTTGCCCGTTCGCGTAGCCAATCAGAGCGCGGCCCAGAGCACAGGACGCCCCGCGCCGGACTCCGCGCCGCTTATGCAGTCCTTTGGCGGAACGCCTGGTTGATTCGTGTTTCAGAGTTGTTTTCGATGAAAGTCGACGTCCTTTCACCTGCATTTCTTCACTTTTTGTTGGGCCTTGTGTCCTGTTTCTTTTTTGATTTTACATACAGATGGCTTGGGACGTTCTCCTCTGATAAAAACACGTTCAACGCAACAGAAAGCAAGACAAATGCGTTGGAATCTTTTAGGGACGGTTCAAGTCTATATTGCACGGGTCACAACAAATCCACCCGCATCTGCAAGTTTCAATATTTATGCTACCATCCAGTTGAAGATGAATACTTGTTTTTTCATGGCCCTGAAACAATCATTTATGGTGTCCCAACTGACCGCTTTGATCCAGCTTTACTGGACATGTCTTCAGTTGCAGACCACAACACTCAGTACTTCAATTATATCGACTACCCTGGTCGTGCCTTGGAAAGCTTTTCCAACATCACGGTGTTTGACGACTTTAGCTTGATCTTTCATAGGTTCAATCCGGAAAACATTATGCACGTTGTTCATGACGATCTTTTACCCTTATACCACACAATAAGACAGTTCTCACAGGGTTTGTCGTCACTTGATTTGGAGTTCAGATTAGTCTTGATGGAGGGATGGAATGAAGGAACTTATTTTTATTTATACAAACTGTTTACAAACAAAGCACTGATCCTAAAAAAAGATCTTCAGAAGGCAAATCACCTGACATGTTTTCGTCATGGAATAATTGGCATATCAAAATACACAACCTGGTATCAGTATGGGTTTAGGCAACCACAAGGGGCACTGCCATTTATTTCTTTGACTGGTGGATATTTGCGACACTTTACAGGGTTTATCAAGAGAAGGCTGGGGCTAGAAAATGAATCATTCCATGCCTCTGATTCTCCATATATAGTACTTTGCTCAAGAGAATATAATCGTTTGATAATCAATGAACTGGACTTGTCATTGGCAATTGCCAGGCAGCTTAATAAACGGGTTGTTCGAGTAAGCATGGCTACACACTCATTCACAGAGCAGGTCCAGCTTATAATTAAAGCAAGTGCAATGATTGGAATGCATGGCTCAGTATTGATCATGGCAATGTTTCTGCCACCTGGTGCAAGTCTTATCGAGCTTTTCCCATTCGGTATCAATCCTGACAACTACACTCCTTACCGCACCATGGTGGAATTACCTGGTATGAATATTATCTATGCCTCCTGGAGGAATGAAATTGAAGCAAACACTGTTACTTATCCCCATGAGCAACCAGAAGTTGGGGGAATCGACCATCTTAGCGAGGAAGAACAAGAAGACATAGTGAATACAAGGGAGGTCCCAAGCCATTTGTGTTGCAGTAACCCTTACTGGCTTTACAGAATTTATCAGGACACTATTGTCGATATTAACTCACTGTTGTCAGTTATAGAATCTACAGAAAATAAACAAAAAATGCAGTCTATGAAACAGGAACCGGCTCCTAACCATACACTTTACCCAAGTAAAGTTATCAACATAAGATGCCAAATCCCACTGAAGGGGGCTCAGCCAGCTTTGTTGTTGTCATGGAAACCTCCCATAAATTTCCTTATTTTCGCCACTGGGGATGTAAAATATGAAGTTTGGATTCAGGAAGTTGGGAGCGATAGCTATATGGCATATATACTGGATATGACAGAGTACATATTTAAAGATCATCTTAAAAGGAACACACAGTACAATGTGTGGGTTAGGTGTATTGTTAATAAGATCCAAGGACCTTTTGGAAAGGTCACAGAATGTATGACACTTTAACTCTGCAAACTTTCAGCATCAGGAAGTTAAATGATAACATAACTTAATGCAATTTTTATTTATGTAATGAGACATACGGTATATAGATCCACATAGATTACAAAATATAAAATTATGTTAAAGTCAAGCAAATTTATGCATTCCTGTACCGAAGAAGAAGAGTGCAATAAATTTAACAAAAAGATAATACCCAAAATAAATTTGTTACAAAATAGTTTTAATACTTCAATAATATACTGTTCTAAAAGCAAGTTCTTGATGGGAGACAATGTACTATTCCAGAAAGAAGAGCAAGTCGTCTCCAACTTTAGTTACACATTGCCGGCAAAATTCTAAACAGCTTTCTTGAAAAAATCTCATGGTAATCAATGTAATTTTAAAATGTTTCTAACTATTACAGCATCCACACCTGGCTGCAAGGTGATAATCCAAGACATCTTGCTGTGTATGCATGTCATAACCATGCTCCCAAGATGGGATTGTCTCAAAAATAATACTTATGCACAGTTTTTGTTTATTTAATATTGACCCATTCTTATTTTTATTAATTTATTTTTTTGCCCAAAGCCTACTTTCCTAAGAGGCATTCCAAAGCGATGGTAATAGACCCTTTTACCGATTAGGCAGCCATATTGATTTTACCCCATGGGTATCCCATGATGAAATTAATATATCCTTTATTAACAATAGTTTTCAATGGTCATCATGGAATGGCCAGGAGGCAAAATCAATATGGCTGTTGTATCAGTAAAAAATTTATTGTTTTTGTACTGGCGATTTGCTGTTGCTAAATCCTGATAAATTTAGCCTTTCAACGGGCAAAAAAAAAAACAGATCAACCTTTTTGCAGCACATGCAAAAAAATGGACAAGTTTTAATAATATTTAGAGCCTTTGTCCCATATTTAAGTCAAAACAGCTTTATAAACCTTCACATTTTAAAAGTCCTTCAAATTAATCCACCCCACCCCAGTCTCACACACTTTAACTTATTACTGAATGAGTGTGATGCAGTCACATGCAATCTACCATTTTTATTGCATCTACACTTCTGGGCTACTTTATTAATTTTTTTAATCCCAGTTTTAATCACTTTAAAGAAATTTCTAAATTATTTTGGAGCAATATTATTAAACATCAAAGGTTAGTTGGTGTTTACATTAGGTTTCCTTTATTATGCTCTATTATTGGTTGGGAAACTTGTTTCTCTTGCTCAACCAATTTGAAGTGCCCCTTATCCATGCATGTTTTCTTGTGTTTGGAGACAGTTGAATGTATTTGGCCAAGCTCTAATATTGGTTCTTTGCATTGTTTGCATCTGTTGTTAATATTTATTGGTCAAATGTGCTCACTTGTTTTTTTTGGTTTTCATTTTTCATCACTCAAATTGAAAACTGCTCCAAGAATCTACACTCTAAAATGGTAAAATCACCTTCCCTTGTTCTCATGATCAAGAATACTTTGACCCTGAGCTATTTTTGGAGTCCATGAAGCGCATCATGCCCAGTTTAACATATTTTCGAAATCATTCATTAGTTACTGGAAAGTGCACAGATGGCTTCATGATTGACAGCACTATGATCAGGGCAAAGTTGATAAATGTTGCAATTGATGCAGCTTGTTTCATGGTGAGAGGGAAGCCATATGTCTTGGTACCTAAGTGAAATGTTTCCACCAACTTGAAAAACCTCAGCCACTCTTCTCTGTTCCCCTGAAGGTGTCCTACAGACCACAAGTAATTAAGATGCTGCGACACATGTGACAAAGCTTTGGTGATCCCTGCTGCACTCCAAAGCAGGCGCACTGACAAAAGAAGCCAAATGCATGTCCTCACAAATGTCCACCAATGAGACGACCTGAAATCCTTTACAAGACTCACAATGGCTCCCACATGGGTAACAAGATTAGCCACCGAGAAAAATGCCAGCAATACGATGAATGGCTGGAACAGACTTGCAAGTGCTTCAATGCTTCCCACCACATTGGAGAGATATTTGCATGCATCAGTGGGATTAACCTGAGGTCTTCCTGGCACGCCTAACCTACCTATTATTGGCCCTGAGACATCAATTGATGCAGAAAAATTGAATTCGCGTGGATCCCAGTAGTCCCCTTCATCAACACTGTTTTGATCTGGATTGGGTGGATTGGACTCTGGATTCACCTGCATTCCACTTAACGCAGGGGCATCTTTTTCATAAACCAAAACAATATCTTTCCCAGTCTGAAACAAGTCCATGAAAAGAAATCCAGTTATACCATTTACAACCCTTCTCAAAGGACTCAGACTTTCCAAGACTGGATTTCTCTCTTCAGAGGGTCTGTACAGTAGAAATGGACTGTCCCCAAACATGCACATGAAACTGATGACATCTCGAACGGTCAATCGGCTGATCAGGATAAAAGAGTAGGCTACGAATCCTGTAATGTACATAGCCATCACCCAAAAGAAACAATAAAACACGAGCCATAAGTGAGGATCAATTTCAAGTACTTCGTGGCTTTCTGTTAATGAACCTGCAAAAGCGTCCCCTTTGAAAACCGTGTGAAAAATCACGTACGCGGTCCATTGATAAATTTCCAAGATGAACGGATAAAGACAGTTTTTAAAGGCGGCTTTTCTTAGCCACGAGGTCCTCTGTGACTCGTGCCACGGGATTCCCTGATCAGACTCCACAAAACCTTCCACCAAAGACTTCCTAGACAGTCGCCTCTTCAGCAGCTTGTTAAATGCGGATGAAGTGTACACGCGAAATCCGGACACCAAGGCGATCAGAGGAATAATGTAAAGCGAAAACTGAATCCACGTGTCTATTGTGGTTCGCACAAAGACACCGATAATTGCAACAAACGTCATCCCCGCGAGCAGGAAGGTGAAAATAAACCCTCCGAGCCAGGAGTGCGTCGTTGAATAGAGCCTCTCCCCGGGGCCAAACAGAATGGAAATTGACACCAGAGGTGACAAGGCTCGAGAATAAGAATTCTTTTCCACGATCGAAGCGCTAGAAAGTGCCATGATTTCTGCAAATGACCAGCTCGCAAAGCCGACGATTCTGAAGCCCTGCTGCTGATCGCTGCTGTACTCAGCCTGGGAAGCGTTACACTTAGCTCACCTGCGCCATGGGGTCAGGGTAATCAATCAATCAATCAATCAATCAATCAATCAATCAATATGGCATTTTATCTCCCGCCGTATGGTCCAAGAAACATAAATATGCAGGTTCAGTTTTTCTTGGCAAAACATAGGCTCGAATTCCGTAAAAAGTAAACGTAAAAAGTTGAACCATGCTCAACTTTTTGCGTTTACGCAAGCCGTTCATACATCGTCTCTTATTTTATTTACGCACGTAAAATGCACGTAAAAATAACGCGACAGTGGAAATTGCTAACGTGTGTTTTATTTACGCCCGTCTTACGCATGTAAAAATTTACGCGACAGTGAAAATCCACCTTAAGCAAAACACTGATAAAAACAAACTTTATTGAACTTTTTCGACAAAGAATCATGGCATTGGAAGATATTTCATTCCTTTCGTGCATCGCTATTTTCGTTCAGTTTTTTTTTTATTTTTTTCATTTCTCCCTATTCACTTCCGGTCTCTTTCTGTCTGTCTATAGGAGGTGCGAACGTTCTGCTCTCGTAAAAACCGCAGAAGACAATATTGTTTGGTTCCTAGTATTTCGGCGTTAAACTAAGGCCGTTTTATAGTATTGTCCCCTTAATTGTCTGCATTTATTTAGCAGACGAGACACCACGAAAGAAACCACAAGAAAAAATTAGTGCCTATTGTTGCGGGAGCCAGGTATCGTTAAAAAAAAGGAAAACACAAATGAGGTAATTGCATAAAGACCG
Organism: Dendrophyllia cribrosa; assembly: GCA_024195265.1. Classification (NCBI taxonomy): domain Eukaryota; kingdom Metazoa; phylum Cnidaria; class Anthozoa; order Scleractinia; family Dendrophylliidae; genus Dendrophyllia; species Dendrophyllia cribrosa. The sequence continues at coordinate 29,332,137 of JAJLRJ010000002.1, forward strand.
CAAACATTTCTCAGGATTATAAATATTTAAGACTTTCGATCGATAAAGGAAAAAACAAAACAAAAGTACAATGACGTTCCTAACCTCATTAGCTGATTATAGAAGAAGCTAACCATGCACAACGGAATTTTAAGTTCGATCGAGTCAAAATGTAGTTTCACCACCAAGGCAAAGTTTTTTATCATTTTTGTTGCGATCGTCTTTTGTTGTTTTTACCTGGATTTAACTTAAACCTCAATATTCTAATACTCCCTGGAAAGCCAAAGCTATTCAACTTCCAAAGAAAGTATATATAGAGAATGATCAATTTTGAAAATATTTCGGCACGATTTGCCTGCTTGAGCTCAGCATAAATTATAATCTTGAGAAATAAGCAACATAAAGAGACAGCGATGAGAAATTTTCCTGAATGTAAAAATCTGGACCAGGTTTAAAATAGTTTTAAGAACAAATCGTACGATCGAATTTTCTACAGGTATATTTCATGAAATGTATCGTGCCGTGATGGCGCGTGCCACAACGGTACTTAGCGAAATCCCCTCGGGAGCTCAAATCGACGCCACTCACATCTGCCGCGGGAAACGAACGTTCCTTAGAACAAAAATGTTTTGCAAGAATTTTGGTGAAACTTTAAATTAGCTTTCCATGATTAGTGATCAAAAAAAGCTTGGAAATATCCAGAGGAAAAAAATCTAACGCACGTCCTACGAGCAAATTTCGCGTCAACTTCATCAACACAGCTGAAGCCGTTCGGGGCTTTAAAAAGGGCGGGAAATCACTGCCAAATAAGGGAAGGAGTCATTACAATTCCCATTGTTATTGACAGCTGACGCGCTGTCGTCATGCGAACATCACTCGTCGCCTTTCTATATTTGGCGCTCGTCACATTTTCCCGCCATTTCGGGTTTATGCTTGCGTTTCAGTTTGGCTCTGAAGAAAGAAAACCAAAATGGCGAGTTCTAGCGACGATGAAGAAGCGAATAGTTGGGAGCGATTCGAAAGTCTTTGCCATGATCTTAACATGGACGAAGAGACAAGCCAAGAAGCATGGTCATCGTATCAAAAGATAAGCACAAACTACACTTTAGAGGTAAGCTTACCTTTGTTTGAGTGTTTGCGTTCGTTACATGTTTGCTTCGAATATATCGTAATTCCACACAGCGGTTCGCCCGTTCGCGTCTTTCACCCGTTTCGTATCGCGATCAGAAGCTTCTGACACAGACATTTTCTATAACGAACAATTTTTCTTTCAGGGGGACAGTTTACACTGGCTGGCATGTGCTTTATACGTCGCTTGCCGCAAGAGCGTTGTTCCGACCGTTGATAGTTCGGGGACGGTCGAAGGCAACTGTGTCTCGCTAACGCGATTGCTAAGAGCAGCAAAATTGAGGTAAGATTTCCTCGATATTTTTTAAGATTCTGAATCGTTTCAGTTTCTTTACTTACTCAGGAGTTTACCTGTAATGTTCTCTATTTTGCTTTTCTCTACAGTCTTATTCAGTTCTTCAGTAAAATGAAGAAATGGTTAGATATGTCGAACGCGTCCGGAGACTTTAGAAAGAAAATCGAATTACTGGAAAGGAACTTCCACGTTTCTACCGTTATTTTCAAGAAGTATGAGCCTATTTTCCTGGAAATCTTTAAAGATCCTCGGGAGGAAAACACAAAGACTCAGAGAGGCCGAAAATCAAGGTAAATACACAAATTTCTTGCGCGGTCTTTGTAAACAATAACGTGACGACTTTGGCTTATTGAATGTAAACCTGTTCCGGTACGAGGCAATCGACCTGAAAATTTACAACGTTGTTCGTTTCACATTATTTTTATTTCTTTGGCAATTTTTTCGCCCATTAACCTGTTTTGTTTCAGGTTCTCAGCTGTAAACATGTGATATTCAAATGAGTAACTCGTGGCTTATTCATTCTTCATTTGGAATTCTTTTATCCCCCGCAGAAAACAACCTTGCTCTGTCGGTGATGTATTCGCCTTCTGTTGGACTTTGTATATTCAGGCGAAAGGTGAGCGACTTGCAAGATTAATTTTGTCTGTATTTTGTAGAAAGCTCGCTTGTTTAATTTAAACCTGTGAACCTCTTTGCTTCTGCTAAACAAGAAGACAAATGCAAAGACGTTCGAATATTACACTCTTTTGTTCCTGTCGCTTTGGCGCGAAATTGTCTTCGAATCATATGGGACACTTTCGCTCCACGTTCTTTCTCTCATTTTATCACGCATAGAAAGTGTAAAGCTCTTACAAGTAGAAAATTGCAACAAGTATAATTTCACAACGTAATTAAACGTCCATACTCTTGAAATGGGATTTTTTTTCACATAACGCGTTTAACTGCGGGTAGCAAGTGAAGCGATAAAGTTTTTAAGACACGATTATATATTCTAGGAAACAATAGATTTTGCTGTTCAGTAATTTCACTTTTGGAGCACAAAATTACATTATTCAAGGTGTACGCATAACCTTTCTGGTTTGCAGCTTTTAGGGGGTGGTGTCCTCATCTTGTGAAATTTGAACTTTGGTGTAATCAATATTCTTTGCTACTGCGGTTATGTCATGTGCCTTGCATGTTGTTGTTCCATTTTTGTTGCTCTTTTGGTATAAAGAACAAAGTGAGAAAATATGCACAATTGTAGTAAAAGATAGCTGTCTGCATGGGAGAAAACTGCGGAATTCTGGATAAGTAAACACTACCTTGACACAAATCTGACGATATTTTGATTGTCTGTGATAACATCAGGATTAATATAACCCTCCATGATAGGAAATGATGAGCAAATATTAAAAGCGTCGCTACCGACAGATTTGTGTCATTTACACAGGAAATAGTTTTTTGCTTCAGGCAGTTTGAAAGTCTAATTGCTCACAAACATAATTTTATCAGTAGACAAATCTTTCCAGATAATTTGCACTAGAGTGCAGAAAGTTTATAAGTTTAGTCTTTCCCTGCTTGGTTGCACACAATTATTCAGTAATTACACACAAGTTGTGATTGGACTGTGCCCCTCACACCACAAGTCTCATGCTTATCCTGAGTGGCTGATTCTTGCACTGTTGATTAATTCTGTAGAAAAAACTTCACTCTGCTGTTCTTTTGTTCAAAGTTACTCATGCTTGGACAATTAATGACCTATGAGATTTTGAAATGTAGCTTTCTGTAGAAAACATGCCAAGGCATGTTTAAAGGGTCAGCTATTTTGACAAAACTGTCATTCTCGTGAGTTTCTACACAGCTCTTTTAATTGGCTAACCTGTCATGAAGTGGTCAAACCAGCGTTACGGCTAATTTATGCAAGAGTGGTTAAATATTAGACCATTTTAGGCAGCATTGTTGGGCATGTTTAGACTTGAGCTGTTTGCCTAGCTTCCTGGGTGATGAATTCTGATTATCCGTTGTGAAAATTTATCAGCTTATCACTGGGTTGCCTCTCAGTTTATTGTTTTCCTTTGACATTATTCTGTTGCTAGACAGTTGGACCTTCTGCAGAGAGTTTGTAAATATCAGTGCATCTCATCAAGATCTTTTTGCAATTTTAAGAAACTGATTAAGAAATTTTCATTTTGATACAAATTGCATTTGGTGGCTTTATGTTTACAAATTAACTTCTTTTATGAAATTGATTTTCTTATTTTTACAAAAGGTTTGACTGATTTGTATATGCACCAGACAACTCTGCATGTGGCTAATCTGTTCATAAGCAGCATTAAAAAGTCATAAATTACACCTAGAAATGTTATTCTTTGAAGTCAGGTATTCTGCTGTTCATTATATACATGTAACAGTAGTCAAGAATATTTGACTTGCTGTATAAGTAACACAGGTTGCCCTAAAATAGCTAGAATAATTCAGTCAGATTTTTATCTTTTTAAAGGACAAATGCACAGCTTGAAACTTCCTTTGTTTTCACAACAAATAATGCTTCAATTTGTTTGCTTCACAAGAAATTTTCTAGTTTATCTTGCTCATCAAAGCTTATTTTGTTGACAGAAATGAATCGATTTTACTTTTTTAATATGACAAGCTGTAGACAGTTTATTTTGTTTGCAAAAGTGACAGGCTGCAAGTTTCAAAATCTAAACCTGGGATCAGTTGTACTTGTACAACAATAACATACATTAACATAAACCAAATGCAGAGAATTAGGTGATTGGCTTAACAATTTCAAAATCTTATTTCTGGTTCAAGTGTCCATGCCTGTCAAATGTTAAAATAAATTAACATGCAGTGGAAACAAAACTGACAAATTACTAAAATTTTACATCTAACTCTTGCATCACTTACCAGCACTTGTACATGTAAAACTATGTGACAGACAACTAATTACACAGATGGTGCACATGCCTTTTACATTTTGGGTTCATGATTAATGTTTGACAAGTCCAATATGCATGAAATGAATATTTGTAAAACCTTTCCTTTTAAACTTCATGGCAACCTTTCATTTTAATTACTCTCTGTAAGGTGTAAAAAGGCCATGTTAGGATATTAAAATTTTGACATGAAATACCTCACATGAAAGAAATTGTGACATCTTATGATTGTATTGAGTGAAATAAAAGTTCATAAGGCCACTAATGTTTCTCTGTGTGACTTTAAGTTTTGTTGAACCGTAATATCCTTAAATATTTGCGTTGTTTCTGTTTAGTTAAATGCAGATTTTATCCCCTTTGTATGATGGTCGTAACATTCGGAATTCTTGATCAACAGGCAATTTTCCAGCAATCAGTGACGACCTGGTGAACTCTTACCATTTGCTGTTGTGTTGCTTGGATTTGCTGTACTCAAATGCTTTGTACACAAAGAATCGTCAGAATTTACTGAATCCAAACTTTGAAGGTAACTTAAGCCCCATTTACACTGCAGAAAAATTTTGGCACGGCTCGGATGAAAAAAGTACGCGTACCAAAAAAATTGGTTCGGCACGGATAGATTTTGTTGTGTAAACTACTTTGCCCCATCCGTGCCGGACCAAACTTTCACCCGTGCTCGGACCATGTCGAGAGGTAGTCCGAGCACGGATAAAATTGGTACGCGATCCTGAAAATCTAGCCCAGCTCGGATAAGGTGTGCAGTGTAAACGATTAGCCGTGCCGAACCAACTTTTCTCTGATGAGCCTTCGCGCCTTTGGTCAGCACCGATTTGAGAGAGCACGTGCAAATGGACCCGCGATTCACTCAACATGGCGCTTAGCGGGAAGCTGTAAAGCAGTCGAGAGAAACGTCGATTTCCGTATTTTCTGCTGGAACACATGCGGTCTTATGAGAAGAAATTCTAAGAACTTTTCGTCCGCCATGTTAGCAGCATGTGCACTAAGCAAGAATCGAGTACGCTGGCCGAGATGTTGAGCCTTTTACCCGTACCAAAACATAATTTTACATTGTTTAGCACGGTAGAAGAAAGGACGTGTAAATGACTAATCAGTACTATTTTTTTGGGTACGTGTACCACTTTTATCCGAGCCGTGCCTAAAATTTTCTGCAGTGTAAATGGGGCTTTAATTGTCATTATATCACGCAAACAAGACCTTTTCCAAAAGCAGTTCTTTTATTGTGCATGGCCTATAATCTCAAAATTCTGAATTTTCTTATTTTGTTTTATTATTCCATAAGCCAACTCACAAAGGCCAAATAATTTATTTCCCTTACACAGGACTTCCCCAAGGCTTTGGTACAAGAGATTTCAAGCCCCCAGCTGAAGTACCGTGTGTTGTTGAACGGCTATGTAACAAGCATCAAGGTACAGTATGTATTCTTCTTGTTGACCTTTTTAGAGTCAACTATACTGGTATTTCAGTCAGTATAATTTTTTTTTCTGAGTTCCTTTCTCTTCACACATATAATCCTTTTTCTAATACAAACCCCATTTACTAAAAAAAATGTCACCCCCTGAATAAACAGAGGCGCGGTGGTCTAGTGGTTGGTGTGTCAGACTTTCAACCTGAAGGTCGGTGGTTCGAATATGGTCTCTAACGTCGTGTTGTTTCCTTAGACAAGAAACTTTGCTCCACATTGTCTCTACTCCACCCAGGTGTATAAATGGGTACCAGTGACATAATGCTGAGGGATAACCTTGTGATGGACTAGCATCCCATCCAGGGGGGGAGTAGTAATACTCTCAGTTGCTTCAGGCTACAGAAACCGGGTTAAGCTCTGACTGGTAGTTGTGAGCCATTAGGCTTGTGAAGACTTACCTGAATTTGCCGTGTCAAAAGTAAAAATCTACCACACTATGTTGACAACCCCAGGAATTTATTCTCATGCATGAATAACAATATTTTTCAGTTCGAAATGCGTATATATTAAAACTCGCCATGATGGCCACCACTCTGCAACGACCAATAAATTTCTGCCAAAGGGCGGCCTTTGTAAAGAAAGTTAACTACTACTCAGTTTGGTAGGGGGCATACTGGACCATTGTCAGTGGTATTGACCAATATCAACCAATATCAACCAACAGTTGGTGAAGTATCAGTGGCACAACTGAACTCACCGACAAATTTGAATGACAATAGACTAACAAAAATTACACGTATCGAAATGCACCATAACTGATTTGAGTCTTGACAGCTAATAGCATCATGACAAATCTGACCAATGACATTAACAACCACATTACTCTGAAGATGACTTGTGCTCAGGTTGTTGAAATGTCAGTCATTGTCAAGAACAGCAGTTCTTTTTCGGAACTATACTTAACTGGACAATCGCACTAGACAGACTACTTATACTCCTAAATTCAAACCATTTACCATGGCATAACTGTGAGTTATTTGTAGTGTTGGGGCACTATTTGTAAAAAATGGGTCCAATTGCAAAGGAGTTCATATATTTTGAAAATACAGGTTGTGGAAGTGAAGGAGTTGATCTCCAAAAGAAGTGAGTAAAATATTACTATTGAGTGTGTGTTGAGAAGTATAACTGACACATAACTTTGATGCTTCTTTAAACAGGAATAGTCCTGGAAGCTAAAGGGATCAAAGAGCACCATTGGAAGCCATTCATAAAGCAACTGTTCGAAAAGAAGGTATGAAAATAATGCAAAGTTCTGTTCTGATCTGTTACGTATTGCATTCAAAAGAGAAAGAATGGATTATAAACAAAGTAAAACCTTTATTTATTTCAAAATAATATGATTAACTCATCATAATATCTCTGTTCTTTATTCACATTACCATCAGACACTAAAGGGGAACGAAGAAAACTTGACAGGCATTCTTGATCAGGGCAGTTTTGAACAAAACTGGTAAGAATCTGTTACATCTTTGGATCTGCGAGAGTAGTGAAACTTTTCCAACCTTTCAGTTGTTGATTAACTACAATTTTTTCTAAAGACTGGTTTAGGGCAGGTGTACAAACTGCAGCTAAATCTGTTACCCCATTGTAGACAAGTAAACAAAATGTGTCAATGTTGTGGTTGAATTTTTGTTTTAAAATTTTCCTTTGTTAAAGATTATGGTTATGAATCTGAGACAAAAGGAAAAAAATTAAATTGGTTCGAATTTAAAACCACAACATCAATCAAACTGTGGTATGTTATGAGCTGTGTAACCGCTCCTCCAGTAGTTTTCCAACAGATCGATTCGGATGAAACAGGTTGTCAGTAGCTAGAATAAAGGAAGTTGAGTTCTCGAAACTTTGGCTGGTTTATTTGGCCCAGAATATTACATTGGCGACGAGGTACGGACAAAAACATGGCATTGATCGGGAAAGTCGAGGAATACAACGAGAACGACAGCTGGATTGAGTACACCGAATGACTCGAGAACTACTTCGCGGCGAACGAAATTACGGACAACAACAAGAAGCGAGCGGTACTTCTAAGCGTATGTGGAGCGAAAACTTACAAGCTAATCAGGAATTTGGTAAATCCAAGGAAGCCAACCGACAAGTCGTTTGCTGAGTTAGTTAAACTAGTCAAGAATCATCTAAATCCGAGACCCTCTTCAATCGTCTATCGGTTTAAATTTAACAGCCGTTTCCGCCAGCCGGGAGAAACAATACAGCAATATGTCGCCGAACTGAGGAATTTATCGGAGCACTGCGAATTCAACGACCAACTGGAACACATGCTCCGTGATCGACTGGTTTGCGGTGTGAATGATGAACGCATACAGCGGAGATTGCTAGCGGAAAGTAACTTGGAATTCAAGAAGGCAATGGAATTAGCCACCGCAATGGAAACTGCCGACAGAAACACACGTGATCTGAAGCACGGAAACCTAGATGAGAAACCGAAAGAACCACAAGTAAACCGCGTGACCAAGGAGCCACCGAAACAGCTGCCGAGGATCCCGAAGCAATCTAAAGAATGCCATCGTTGCGGAGGTCAGTTTCACGAGGCCGACAAGTGCAGGTATAAAGAAGAAGAGTGCTATAGATGCCATGAAAAGGGTCACAAAGCAAGCAAATGCCGCAGTAAACGTAAAGTGGGCTCTCGAAGCAGCAGCAAATTTGGAAACACGCATCACCTGGAGACAGCAGAAGAGGCTGAGGAAGAATATGAAGAATACACAATGTTTCACATAGCCGCAAAGGAGAGAGAACCGTATCGAGTCGACCTACAACTAAACGGAGTTCAGACAAGCATGGAAGTTGACACTGGTGCTGCAGCTACAATTATCAATGAAGAAACCTACAAGAGAATCATTGATGGAAATTCTGGGAAGAATCAACCGCAGATGGGAACCGCTAAAGTGAAACTCAGAACGTATACAGGTGAATTAGTAAAGGTCTTAGGAACTGTGAACATTGTGGTAAAGTATGAGAAACAAGAAGTGGAGCTGCGAACACTCGTAGTGGAAGGATCGGGTCCTAACTTACTGGGAAGAGACTGGTTGAGAGTTCTGACTCTCAACTGGAAGCAGTTATTCAAAATGCAAGTTGATGGAAACAACCAAGAGTCTACACTTGGAAGATTGATTGATCAGTATTCGGAAGTGTTTCAAGAAGGACTTGGAACATTCACGGGCCCGCAGGCAAAGATTCATGTGGAAAAAGAGGCAAAACCGAAGTTTTTGAAGGCCAGACCAGTGCCTTACGCCATGACAGAGAAAGTAGAGGCTGAACTCAAGAGGTTACAAGACGAGGGAACAATTGAACCTGTCCAGTTCTCGGAATGGGCAGCCCCCATTGTACCTATTTTGAAACCAGATGGCTCAATTCGTATCTGTGGAGATTACAAAACAACTGTAAATCAAGAGTCTAAGCTGGACAGTTATCCTATCCCAAAGGTTGAAGATCTCTTAGCAACTCTAGCAGGAGGCGAAAAATTTACTAAACTGGACATGAGCCAGGCATACCAGCAGTTACTTCTTGATGATGAATCTAAACAGTACACTACTATCAACACGCACAAAGGATTGTTCCAATACAACCGTCTACCCTACGGGATATCATTTGCACCGGGAATCTTTCAGCGGAACATGGAAAATCTACTGCAGAACATTCCTTACGTCATCGTCCGGGTGGATGACATCCTAGTGTCCGGAGCTTGTGACGAAGATCACTTAAACAACCTGGAAGAAGTCTTGAAACGACTAGCAAGCGCTGGCTTACGACTTCGGAAAAGCAAGTGTGTGTTCATGGAACCTCACGTAACCTACCTGGGTCACAAGGTCAGCAAGGAAGGTATTCAACCGTTGGAAGACAAGGTCGACGCTATTACCAATGTTCCAGCGCCCACGAATGTGTCAGAGCTCAAATCGTACCTAGGCATGATCAACTACTACCAGAAATTTCTACCCAACTTGTCTAGTGTTTTGGCTCCATTGCATGAATTGCTGCGTAAAGAGACTCGCTGGCATTGGGGTAAAGAACAGATGCAAGCATTCCAGCAATCAAAGGAATTCCTGAAGTCCTCTAGACTCCTAGTCCACTACGACAGTCAGAAGAAGATAACCTTGGCATGCGATGCGTCCCAATATGGTTTAGGAGCCGTCCTCTCGCATCGAATGGATAATGGCTCGGAGCATCCAATCGCATATGCTTCTAGGACACTGTCCACGGCAGAAAGAAATTACTCTAACCTTGAAAGAGAAGCACTCGCTCTGGTATTTGGCGTGAAGAAGTTTCACCAGTACATTTACGGCAGACATTTTACCTTAGTAACTGACCATAAACCGTTGGAATCATTGTTTAATGAGAAGAAGGCTATACCTACCATGGCAGCAGCGAGAATTCAGCGTTGGGCCTTGACACTGGCTACCTACAACTACTCCATTAATTACAAACCAGGACCGGAACACGCCAATGCTGATGCCCTCAGCCGGCTACCCTTGCCGGTTAGTCCGCCGACTACACCGTTGCCTGCAGAAACTGTGTTTGCAATGGAACTTTTAAATTCGACACCAGTAAGTGTGAATGAGATCAGAACTGGAACCAGGTGTGATCCGATACTGTCACAAGTGATCAAGTATGTACAGCAAGGTTGGCCTATTCACAACTCAGATGAAGTATTAAAGCCCTATTTCACTAGGAAAGATGAATTAAGTGTTCAAGATGGGTGTCTGCTGTGGGGCAATCGAGTGGTGGTACCCCCTAAAGAAAGAGCAAGAGTGGTAGAGGAGTTACACGAGACGCACCCTGGAATTTGCCGTATGAAGGCATTGGCGAGAAGTTACGTGTGGTGGCCAAAAATGGATGCCGATTTGGAGCAGAAAGTACGCCAGTGCAGTCCTTGCCAGGAAAACAGGAAGTCACCACCAGAAGCTCCTTTACATCCCTGGGAATGGCCTAATAAACCCTGGGTTCGACTTCACCTAGACTACGCAGGTCCGTTCCTTGGAAAGATGTTCCTCATCGTGGTAGATGCTCACTCTAAATGGATGGAGGCGTTTCCAATGAACACATTGACATCGAGCGCAACCATCGAGAAATTGAGAATCGCTTTTGCAACACATGGCCTGCCGGAAACCGTCGTTACAGACAATGGCAGCAACTTCACAAGCGAAGAGTTTGAAGATTTCCTCAAACAGAACGGAATTCGTCACATCAAAACCGCACCCTATCACCCTGCATCAAACGGAATGGCAGAAAGAGCGGTTCAAACATTTAAGGAGGGGATGAAGAAGATGAATGGAGGAAGTGTGGAGACGCGAGTTTCGCGATTTCTAGCTCGTTACAGAATCACCCCTCAGACTTCAACAGGAGTGTCGCCAGCAGAATTACTCCTAGGAAGGAAACCCAGATCGAGACTAGATTTAGTCTACCCAGAAATTGGAAGGAAAGTGCGACAAAGCCAGGCTTCTCAGAAACAGGCACATGACTGGCATGCTAAGGAACGTACCATGCTCGAAGGAGAAACAGTTTACGCAAGCAACTTCAGAAGAGGACCGAAGTGGATGCCGGGCGTTTTGAAACAGTCGATTGGTCCAACTTCATTTGCAGTTCAACTGGAAGATGGGCGACTGTTGAAAAGGCACCAAGACCACCTCATACAGCGGTCCAGCGTTCCCCAAGCATCCACTGCTAATCAAGAGGAGGTCCGGGAAGACACGATTTCAGCACCGTTGGAAGCTGAAAAGCCAGAATTGCAGCTGAAAGAAACCCCGAGACCACCTATGGAACCTGTGCAATCTGCTTCACAAGAAGTCCTAGAAAGGCGCTACCCTAGTAGGAACAGACACGCCCCTCGATACTTGGCTGATTTTGTTACTAAGTGACTTATTAGGTTATTAGGACAGAGACACTTAAGAACTGTAAGATGAGTTTGATGTTGATTTATTAAGATAGTTTTCGTGACTAAGTGGGGGAGTGTGGTATGTTATGAGCTGTGTAACCGCTCCTCCAGTAGTTTTCCAACAGATCGATTCGGATGAAACAGGTTGTCAGTAGCTAGAATAAAGGAAGTTGAGTTCTCGAAACTTTGGCTGGTTTATTTGGCCCAGAATATTACACAAACCTCTTTAGATGTGGCATATACTGTACCCTAGAAACCTTATGTAGGGGATACTGCCCTCACCACCCCTCCCATTTAATGTTTAGACTGTCATGTAATTCACATTCCTTATAGATCACCCCTGCCCCTCTCTGCTAAGGATGTTTGCTTTGGAACAACCCCTCAATCACTTGTATCAAACATGAATCAAGTTATCAAGATCATAGATGAAATATTTTTAATAATAATTATAAGTTTCAAACTATTATTAAAAACTGAATTTTGCTTCAAATCTGCATCCTCGTAGGGAAAGTATGCTATAAAAATGTGTTCCAAATACACTTTTGGTTTTAAAAGAAGATGTACGAAATACATTAAAATCCCTCTGGTATAACAGATGTTGATGAAAATCTCCAGGATTTTAAAGAGCACAGTCAGACAATTTTTTAGTTATTTTTAAACAATTCTTTTTTCTTTTTTTTCATCAGCAAATCTGTCAACAAAGAATATGAAGAGTATGTTTTATCTGTCGGAGATTTTGATGAGAGAATCTTCCTAGATGATGAAGCTCACATTGAAATAGGTACACCTGCCAAGAATTACAGTTTTACAGAAGTGGATGGACAACAGAGGTAACTACAAAGCCAGTCTACTGTAACATGTTTTTCAAGGCAGTTGTTTGAAAGAATAAACATAAATTGGCAAGATAAAAGAAGTTGCAAACTTTGTTTGTAGAAATGAGTTTGTTTTCATGATATATTGTTCACAAAAATATTACTGTATCATTTACATGTATGTATATGCTGTACTTTTTTTAGGATGGGGCTTAGGAGAAATTTACAAGAGCACTTCACAAGGGTAAGTTTTCGTTATTATCCATTTGTTTTGATAAAGTCAGTTATGTTAAAAAATGTGTTAATAGTTTCATTTGAGATAAGTATTAAGAATCAAGACTTGGGATCTATTCCTCTGTCAGTTTAATACCTGACATAATTAAAGGGAGGGTTTCACGGTTCGGTGCATGTGCACAGATTAAAATGCTTTATTCGCTTACTTGCCAATGAATTTTATTGGTTAAAAAACCAGTCACATTTACTTCAATAATCACATACTATAATCAGTCCAAACAAAGCGAAGGATGACCAAAATTCACAGAAAACTTCAACGGATTACACCGATTTGACCCGAAGGATTTATTCTATGCTCTGGTGGCTTTCATGGCGCACATTGGTATGTATAATCATCCATTCAATCAGCGACATTTTCACAGGCAAATTTCCCGCCAGAGTTATCTACTCGCTTTCGATTGGTCTAAACAATAAATTTAAATGGCTTACGGCATAGCTTGCACATGCGCCTAACCGTGAAACCCTCCCTTTAATGTGTTTTTTTAATTTCTGTTACTAGACTAGAAGTCTTGCACCTTCAACGCCACTGACTGGAAGAAGATATTTGAAGGAAAAAGATCCAAAGTAAGAATAATTCAGAAGCTGATGCCATAAATTTTGTGCTTGTACATGAAATCCTATGGTGTGATTATTCAAATGATAAGATCTTTGGCAGCACCTTCCTTGGTATTTTTCAAATTAAAATTTGGGGTTTATCTTTTTGTTTTGCAGAATCACTCCAGTTTCCACAGCAACCCAGTCAGTGAGCAGATTACAAGCTCTCCTGTCAGGATTGAAGGCAGGACCAAGTGATCGCCTTCTGAAAATATTCTCGTAAGTCTGCAACTTGTAAAGTGTTTGGTATTTTGCCAGAAAACTTTCTCACATACATTCACACATTTTGTTTTTTCTCCAAACCATAAATAATTGGTTTTACATTCAAGAATATAAATTATATTATTAAAAGTTAGACAAAGTAATTGGAAACACATGTTGACATTAATCTTAATTTGAATTGTTGTAGGGAGTGCAGTAGAAATCCTCAGGAAGCAATTGAAAGTCGAGTTGTGATGCTTGGAGAGACATTCCTCAGGGAGTATGTTCAGGTAAATGTCACTCCAAATCCTCCAAAACTGAACATTCTTTGAAACAGCAATTAAATTCAAATATTGACCATAGTCATAGTTCCCTGTTTGAAAGAATTTTTAAGCCTCAGCACTGGATGTCTGGTTTCCATGGTAACCATACGCGAGTGTTGTCAGTGCCACAGCATGCCGGTGGTAATGTTGTAAGTTGTTCTCTTAAAAACGATTCATCGTAGAAAGAGTCATGTTGGGTTGGTTTTTGCACATACAGTAAACTCCAAATCCAACCATAACTCCTCTCCCCCCCCCCCCCCCCCCCCCCCCCCCCCAATGCATGAGATGCCCTGATTCATGGGATGCTGATCTATCGCAGAGTTATCACAACCATTGCTTTTTGGGTTTCCTTGAGCATTCACCATTTATACTCCTGAGTAGAGGGAGATAGTTCAGAGAAATGTTTCTTACTAAGAAAATAATGTGATGGCAGTCACCAGTTCGTGAATCATATCCTTGGGGTTAAAACTCTCCCTTGTGCCCTCGCACCACCTCTGTTGTTCTTTTTCTCCCCTAAAGAGTTGTTCATTCCATTTCCCAGTTGACAATATCTGATCGTACCATTCCAGTTATAGATTTGGCATACATAATTTACAGAGCAGTGCTCTATATGTAAACACGTTTTTTTCCTTGCAGCCATCTCCTGACAGACCCAAGTCTCCCTGCTCAACCAAAGAGTTTGCCACAAAGAGGCTGAAACTTGCAGAAATTCTATACTACAAGGTATGGTAAAATAAATTTGTTCTTTTTGTTTGGTTACTTTCAAAATTCTTTAAATTGAAGAAACTCTCTTACCAGATCCTCTTGGTTTATTGACAGGTTCTTGAAAGTATTACTTTATTGGAGCAGAGAAGACTACAAGGACATCTTGATTTAACTGTAAGTTCTGTTTCAGAGTCATTGTTAAGAACTGGGCATGCATTCAAAGCTTGTATCACAAAACGTTTTGTGGATGGTCCGCTATGATCTTCACCCAGTTTCTAAATGGATATGGTGTGCTGAGATATGGCCAATCCAATCACAGAAGTCTCTTACTACATGTATGGCACAGGAGGGTGGGTCCAGAGGTAGAAAGACTGGCTGGCTACTCTGGCCTTATGAGCAGCATATCTCCTCTTTGCCCTAGGGGCAAATTGCATAAAACTTAATGCCAGGCCTAATTGCTAATGTCTGACATTTAATTAGAGAGTTTGACTGGGCTGAACATCTGTGTTAGCAGTTAGACCCAGCATTAAGTTCCATGCAACTTGCTGTGGAAACTCTGTAACTGTGCTGTGCCAGAAGGAGCACTCTTGTGTAGGAGCCCCCTCAACAACCTCAACAATGAGGCTTTTTTAAGGCCACGTTTGAAGTTTGAAGTTTGAAGTTCAATGAGTGTTTCAAAGAGTTTTTGGTGTACAAAGACGTGTCCAGTCATTTGACTTTGGTGTTCTGCAGAAAAAATAAAAACATATTTCAGTCATCTCTTTTAATTCTGAAGTGACAGTTACATGTCTTCTTTTTGCAGAGTTTATTGGAGCAAGAATCCTTTCACTGTTCCATGATGGCTTGCTGTCTGGAGATTGTTATCTTCTCTTACAACTCTCAACGGTAGTCATTTTCTCTTTAAGGTTTCATTAAGTTCCTTTTGTGATCTACAGTAGATTATTGGAACATTGCATTTTAATTGACCTTGTATGACATTTGCTTTATCAGGACATTCCCCTGGATGATTGAAATCTTTGACATCAGTCCGTACTACTTCTACAAGGTGATTGAAGTGTTCATTAAAGCAGAGGACGGGCTGTCAAGAGATGTTGTCAAACATCTTAATCATGTAAGTATATGCTGTAATAATTCACATCCAGGGAAATCAATACTCTTAGGAGGCTTTGCACTACTCCTGGAAATCTCCTGGAATAGAGTGTGTGCGCTCACGTGACCCTTGAATTACCGTCCGCCAAGTTGGAGGACCACTTTGATGGGTTTTCCCTGTGTTTACCTTCTAGAGAGCGGGCAGTGCGAGCGCTTTTGAAATCATAACTCGTGTTTCCTTCAACGTTGTGAATTAAAATCGAAAAGGTAGCTGATGTACAGTGCTTTTTTGTTATTTGTGCTAATTTAAATCCTAAAACCCCTTTTCTTTAGATAATTAGGCCGTATTTGTTTCGATCAATTCAATTTGCTGATTTGCCGGCCAACCCAAATTCCCTGAAAATCAACCGTACCTTTTGCTTTCCAACCGAAAATACCGGTTTTCTTGGCTAAATAGTAAGCACCCGGGGAACAAGTTCCCCACAAAAACCTGACTTCGAAACAAAATTTCGTGCAAACAAATTGCAGCATGCAATCAAGGAACCGACAAACTAGCTAACTTGAGACGCGCTACAAGACTGATTCTACGATTTGTCGCGACCATGAAAATGATTCCATTTTATAAGAAATATTGTTGACGTAAAACCGATTTCATAAGTGTGGCTGATTTTCTACTCTGTGATAATGTTTTCAAGGTTTACAAAAATCGGGAACTAGTGGAAAAACTCCAGCGATTTTTAATAGTAGCAGCCGAGCACGGTCTTCAAAGGGTCTTCAAAAATGCTTCAGAAATTCTCACAGAATTTTCACGAAAACCTTTATTTAAACCTCCTAAGAGTATCCTATCTTTGTTTAGAAATGCCAAGCGCTTCGAAAAATTATTTTGGTTTTGTAGTTGACGAATTCTCCGAGCTTGTGCATACTATAAAATCGCTGTGTTCTCGACACTTAGAAAATCTGCATGTCTAGAACATAGCGATTTTATAGTATGCACAAGCTCGGAGAATTCGTCAACTACAAAACTAAAATAATTTTTCGAAGCGCTTGGCATTTCCAAACAAAGATAGAATACTAACAGGAGGTTTCTGAATGAGGCCTTCGAGATTTTAGCATATTTGACAGCATCGGAGGCTCAAGTAGTGTTGTTTCAGTCACCATTTTGATTACGTCAGTCCTCCAACATGGCCGCCGGTAAGTTTGTGACGTCATCCGCACACACACTATTGAAATTTTTCTTCCAAGGCCCTGGAAACTGTGGCGTGACATATACGACACCCTGTTTACTGTGACATGTATTGTTAGACTGCTGGTCATGCTAGTTGCTGTCTATTTTAGTGGAACTTGGCTTATTTTTATAAAATCTTTTTTATTCATCCAATTTATTTATCTCCCATTACTCCCAGCATTCTGCCATCCATGAGCAGATTTGTTTTGCTTAATTATATGGACCTGAGTGTCAGCTGAAAACAAAAACTCAAAACAATATTAACTTTAAAAAAGGATATGTTTTTTTTGCCGGCTGAGCTTGCGAAAGAGGCAAGAAATGAAGTTCTCACACTGAATGGGGGTCTGATAAGAGTCAGGATATCAGGTGTCATGCTTTGACACGTGACTCAGTTTTTGTTTCTTGCCATATGTGCAACAGCTTTCCCACCCTCCCAGGCCTTGACATAGGTATTTAGGGTCATTGAAGTTTTTTGGTTTTGTAAGAGCCAGGTTTCATACATACTCTGTAAGTGTTAGACGTTTTGCAATAAAGCAATAAAGTGCTGTCGCATTCTGTGGCAGACAAATAGTATTCAGTGTGTGAGAAGTTAATAATATTTTCCTGTATGCACCAGATTGAGGAACAGATTCTTGAATGCCTTGCATGGAGCCATGACTCTCCTCTGTGGTCGTCAATTCAACAAGCTGGATCTGTTCCGTCATGCGAAGAGGTCCTTATTCCTAACCAGTTGGAAACATCTCACAGCACACAGAACCTCCTTGCATCACCAATCATGCACCCCCGTGTCCAGAGAATCTGTGGTGAGGAGGGAGCAGCAAGACGAGGTGAGATGAATTTTATTTTTCGATAATTTCACTCTTAGAAGTCCAGCATAAACTTGAAAATTAAAAACGTCCATGAAAATGAGGAGCAAATAGAACCACACAAGAATACTTTTTGTGGATGATGAAAACCTAAACATGAATAAATTTTAACTGGCAATTCCATTGTAACTCCTTGTGTGTTGTGGAGTGTAAAAAATAGACTGAATCGTGTTTCTTGATCATGAGCAGGATCTAAATTTGTATTTTGTTTTTTTTTCAGTCCTGCTGCAAAGCTCTCCAACTGCCCATGAGGTATTTAGTTCACCAGTCACTCCAAGCAGTGGTGCACGGCGTAACCTGTTGGTCAACTTTGGCAGCTCTCCTTCTGCTCCGACTCCTCAGCCTGTAACTCTGTCTCCTACGACAAGACAGGCTGCTGCAAGGAACGCCCCTGCATGTAAGTCTTTTATTGTTATTATGGTGACAAACCTTATTATACAGGTGTAGGATTCCAGAACCAAAGGACAAGAATTTATCTCTCATGACCCATTCTTGTTCCACTGCATTTAACCTTTATTGGGGTTTGGGGTTATAATAATAAATACATTTATATAGCGCTGAAAACTATTAAAATATTCTAAAGTGCTGACTGGATTACATAATTGACATAATACAATAAGAGATAATTATTAGTAAAGGTATAAACATATACATATGGCAGGATCCCAGGAGAGAAGCCTTGAAGGCTAGAGGAAGAGGCCAAATAATAGAATAAAATGCTTGTGATGGACTGGCATTTTATCCAGGATACATGAGCCACAAGTGGCCCACACAGACAGAGACCCGGTTTCCCGGTTTCCCTGTTGCATGAAGCAACTAGGAATATTGCTACTTCCCCCTCCCCTGGATGGGATGCTAGCTATCACAGAAATAATTACAATTACCCCCAGTATTATGTAGCCAGTACCCATTTATACACCTGAGTGGAGAGAGACAATGTGGAGCATAGTTCCTTGTCTAAGGAAACAACACGACGGCCGAGACCAGTGCTTGAACCACCTACATGTACCTTCAGCCATCCGAGAAGTTGTTGATGATTGCCTTGTATAACTTAAAAACTTCACCTAATCTGGTTTCAGTGATAATCACCCCAGCCCCTGCCAGTGGTGGGTATATTGTGAATAGAATTGCCAGGGTTCGCAAATACGACAAATTTGGCGTATTTTACGCCAAAATATTTCGGAACGACTCCGCTAAGGTTCCGGAGAAAGTCACTTCGACTCCAAACATTTTTGGCAGCAAAAAACGTTCTTTCCTTACCTTTTACGAAACAAATACAATCTACATTAACTGTAATCATTTTCAAGCTTATTTAAACCATCTAAGTTGAAGAATATTTCATGCATGTGTATGCAGAGTGTAAATAACAATCATGACGATCGCTTCTCTGTTTCCGCCATCTTGGATTTGAGCCTTTTGAGGTCAGCAGACTCTCACAATTGTCCCAGGACCACGTGCTAAAAATGGCGTACTCGTCGAAAAGGGCAAGCGAAGAGCCGCCAAAACAAGTAACAAAACGACAATAAAGTTGTCAAAATCTGTCAAACGTTTTTTTACTCTTCTCTAAGCAGGGATTCTGACAGGGTGCGGGAAAAAATCCAAAATTGTGCGGGAGTTTTGGGGCAAATTGTGCGGGAAATAACTTCAATTGTGCGGGATTGCGCAATCCTGTGACCAACCAAATATTCAATCACCAGTGTTCTAGCCAGGCCAGAAAAATATGACAGGGAGGAAATTCTGCATAAATGAAAAATACAAATGGATGTTTTACTTTAGGGATTAAAATGTACCCAGCAATCGCCAATTTGCGGCTGTTTTTCTTCACCAAAGTTTATTTGTCTCAACAAAATCACATTGCGTGACACGATGAACTCGATCGGGTAAAACCGAAATACCACCTCTAAATAAAATGTTTCCGATCTGAGCGAGTTCCTTTCTGAAAAATCCGTACATTTTATGTAGTGTGAATAATTTCCATTAAAGGTTCACACAATTTCTTCGAAAGTTTGCCGCAAAAACACAACCTCGAGATGTATGCAAATTGCGTGCTTAAATGTAATTTGATAGCATGTTTGTTTTGCGTTTTCCCGAATGAAAACGTCTTTCACTTGATTGAAAAAATAAAATCCAGTATTCTGATCAGAACTTAATAATTTTCTCCTATCAATCCGAAGTTCCAGCGCTTTAATAGTTTGTTTGTCGATTCGCAAACTTGATCGGTTCATTGCGAAAATAATTCAGACAGAGTGACATTCATTTCGGCGCGACCGAGTACATTTCTTCGGTGTTTCTTCTTCGGTCCCCGACATATTAAACTGAAAGAGGAAGCGAAAGCGCTCGAAAAAATATCAACAGGCTGCTAAGAAAAACGACATAATGTCTGGAAAACGACAACTAAAAAGCTACGCGAAAAATTTTGTAGGAAGTCGGAAAGAAGTAAAACTGAGACTAGTTCCCAGGACGGCGAAGAGAACGCCTTGTTGTTTTTATATCGATCCGCTCGAGCTGTTCGAGGAAAGCGAGGGATTTCTCGATTGTTTGGAAGGAAAATGGGCTGAAAATAGCCTAAAACGTTTCTCGAAATACCTGATTTAATTAAAATTTTAAGCAAATATTTCAGTATTGTGCGGGATTGTGCGGATTTTTAGGAATTGTGCGGAATTGTGCGGTCCCGCACCCGCGCACCCTGTCAGAATCCCTGTCTAAGGAATATTACATTGTTTTTTTTTTTCATTTTGTCACTTGACTCCAAATTTTCAAAAATGACTCCAAAATTTGTGAAGCAGAAGTCACATTGACTACACCCATCAAAAAAATTTGCAAACCCTGAATTGCACAAACCACTAACCAGTAAAGTGCCCGACTCCATATCACATAGCATGTAGAAAATTTAAATACACCAGTCTGTTGCAGAAACTTGTTGCAAGGTTTTAAACTGTCTTTAAAAAAACTTGTTGCCTCAAAGTGTGGGATGAAAAATTTGCTATTCAAGAAGTCGTTAATGATTGCCTTGTATAACTTCACCTAATCTGGTTTCAGTGATAATCACCCCAGCCCCTGCTAGTGGTGGGTATATTGTGAATGGAATCGCACAAACTGTGGTACTGCCAAACACCTCGACAACAGTGCAAGTTACATCCCCACGGGCAGGTAGTATTTTAACTCCAAGTACAACCATGGTGTCACCAACTT
The DNA here is from genome assembly GCA_024195265.1 of Dendrophyllia cribrosa. Classification (NCBI taxonomy): domain Eukaryota; kingdom Metazoa; phylum Cnidaria; class Anthozoa; order Scleractinia; family Dendrophylliidae; genus Dendrophyllia; species Dendrophyllia cribrosa. Next base: position 29,353,125 of record JAJLRJ010000002.1, read on the forward strand.
CAAGTCCAGTGAGGCCCTCATGTGCACCGACCACACCCAAGGCTAAGGGTGCAACTCCCAGCAAACCAAGAAAAACTGGCTCGTTGGCACTGTTTTTCAGAAAGGTATAAGTTTTAATCTAACTTTTAAGTCTTTGGATAAAATCCTAAAATGCGACTATTCTGCAGACAAAATGTATTAAATGTTGTTATTGCAGTCCGATGAGAAATGTAATTTTGATCACCGACAGAACTGAAAAAGTTCGAATACTGTTGTTATCACTTTTCCTAATAGAGCTTGTTCTCATTATTTTATCTACAGCTTTACCATCTAGCCAGTGTTCGCCTCAGAGATTTGTGCACAAAACTCGATGTTCATGAGGATCTCCGTCAAAAGTAAGCCCATTCCAAATTCTTTGTACTGGAATTTATACAGCTCTCGTAACACAAGTTTAGAGAATTTGATGATACATTGATTTCCCTTTTGAAGGACACCCATTTCTTTGAGATAGACAAGTGGGTTAGGCAGGGGTTTCAATAAAATTTGAAGTAGGCAGTGTGTTTGAGTACAGTAACCGACTGTATCAACAAGTTTTAAAATATTTTTTCTTATATTTCTTCAATTTGGTGGGGAAAATAGTTGACTTCTCCAGGCAAAGTAGCCGACGGTTTTCGTCGGCCGTCGGTGCTTATTGAAAGCCCTGGTTAGGCCTTTGCTTATCTGATGGACTTTTAGTAGTGCATTGTATTCTATAGGTATTGCAATTTCTGCACACAAATACAGTAAATAATCACTTTATTTATGTGTCAAAATGTTCTAGCATCTAATCAATGTTCATGTTTATCCTTTTATTTGCAGGATGTGGACTTGCTTTGAGCACACATTGATGCACATGACAGAGTTAATGAGAGACAGACATATTGATCAGATATTGATGTGTTCCATTTACGTCATGGGAAAGGTACATTTTTTTATCGGATTCATGTTCTTAATAATGATTATATCTCGAAATAAGTTGACCAAGAATTTTGATATGCACTGTTTGACATTATTGATTTCTTTTTTTTACAGGTTACAAATGCAGACCTGTCATTCCAGAACATCATGAAGTGTTATCGCACTCAACCTCAAGCCGTCAGCCATGTAAGCTTCCTGTGAACTTCTCACTAGCCCCTCTTTTACACCTAACGCCATCTTACATTTTTTAAACCTTCTCTTTAAGGTTTACAGAAGTGTACTTCTTAGAGGAAGAAAGCGGGCTCAACTCGGAAGCAACAGTAGTGATGGTGGAGCTAAAGGTGAGAAATTATTCTGTTGTTTTAGCATGCTTTTATTTTTCATGCAATTACATCCATACTCACTTAAGGTGCTGTTACACGAGTCAGTTTTTGTTTGCAACTTGTCTCGCAACGTTGCATAAAGTAGATAAGTGGTCAACTTTTTCTGCAACTCGCAACGCAATTTTTCATTGCAAAACAAGTTGTACAGAGAAAGTGTTACACGCGCAATTTCATCTGCAACTTGTCTTGCAACGGCTCTCGTCAGCATTGCGTTGCAAGTTGCAAGAAAAAATTGCCTCGTTTAATGGCACCTTTAGCCTGATTCTTAGATGATCCAATGTTGCTTCCACTTACTCGTTCCTCCCCCTGTCTGATGTCATTTTGATTCAGGGCTTGCCTTTGACGTCATCTAACTGTTGAATATTTCTACCAGTCAAAGTAGTTGTAGGTTTTCCATCATGGATTTCAAAAATGAGACTGAACATACCTCAAAAAAGAAGTTGTAATGAAAATTTTCTAAAACTTATCTATTACATCTATTACAGCAGAAAAATACAATTAATAGAGGGGTTTACATGTATCTTGCCCGTTTCCAAGTTATACCACCGTAATATATAACTGATTTGCCAGCTTGTGATGGCAATATTGAAAATCCTAGCCCTGAGCAAAAGGCAACCATTATTTCCAGTAAGTAATTATCAGCAATGAAATATTAGTATTATTGTTATGATAGCAGAACAATGTCATTGTGAAAAGTCTTAAAGTTATCAAAAAAGAGAAACTAATGAAAAAATAGGGCAATTTTAGCATCCGCATGCTCTCAGTGAAATGCTAGAAACTAGATTGTAAAAGTGATTTCATATGGATAATTCAAAATCTGCTAATGAAAAATTCTCCAAATTTAGGCTGCGTTTTTTGGGAGAATCCGAAATTGGATTTGTGATCTCGGATCATATGGATTTTTCATGACCAAAAAAACGAAAAATCCTAAAACGGATCATTTAACGTAAAAGAACCGTTGGTATGCAAATGAAGCTATTTTGACTCGCTTGTGTTTATCAGCCTGCTCGACAAATAGTTTTCAAACTATAAGCAATAAAATCTTACCTGAATTGCCCATGATATGAAATCGTAAAAAAAAAAAAAACAGCGACCGGAACGAGTAAATTTGCACGAAAGACCGCTTGTCAGATGTACTTTTTTCGAATCCATTCCCAAAAAAACGCTCAGATCACGAATCTAAAAATCCGGATTTGGATTTGATCCGAAGAATCCACCCTGAGTGTGGATTTTATGGATTCATGATCGGTTTTTGGATTTGCCCAAAAAAAACGCAAAATCCGTTTTTGGATTCAGAAATCCGGATTTGGATTTTCCCAAAAAAACGCACCCTTAGATATATAATGGAGAGTAGTATTTTCTTCAAATACATAGAATTAAAAAGATAGGTCTCCATGCTAGTTGAGGAGTAAACTACCACTTATTTACTAAGGTGACTGGATCCTTAAAGGAAACCCTCTTGCTTCGGAGTGTGCGCACGCTTGTGCACGCGCAAATGATGCAATTTATTATGCGCAGTAGTGATGCACAATGCAATACTAGGGAATCACCGTAAGCGGTCAGATGAGGTCAAGAACAAGTCCTCAAACAAAGGACATCTGACAGGGAGAGGAGGGTGTAAATGACCTCGGACCTTGTGAGGATCAGGCTATCACTCACTCAGTTGACAACTGCTCAGATAACTATAATGGCAACTAAATTCCTATACTGCATTTCTTTGTCCCCATAGGTATTAAAAGTGAGCCTGGTAGCAGTGGCCCTGCCAGCCCAGTTCAGGGCTCCAATAGTGCTAGAGCGAGCCCAGTGAGGAGTGCAAGCACTGTGCCATCTACACCCCCTCCAACAAGTGTGCAAACATCAGGATCCAGCAGCACTGAAAACAGTCCAAATATTGATGGGGAAAGAGGGGATCTTATTGAGTTCTACAACAAGGTAAATGAGGATAAAAAAAGAAATAATTATCATGTTTATCGTCACAAATGCTGTTACGTGCAAAAACCTGCAAACCAGTCTAAGACTTTGCTTCACTCTTCAACTTAACTGAAACTCAAAGACTGTTACAATATTAACAAAGTGCGGTAACTGAAAAGAACATTTCAAATACGAGAATCAATATAAGATAACTTAAAGCAACTGGCAAGTAAAATACAGGAAAAACAGCAAAATTCGTGTAAACTAGAAACTTGCAAGATGATTGTGACAACGGAACTGTGAAAAAATGAAATGCAATCTGATGAACAAAAACAGGAATCTAAACTGTGAACTTGAACTTAACTGCCCTTGACAAATACACACTGACCCAAAATATACATATGACAGGTATATATATGTTGTGGTGCAATTTTGTCCCCGGTGCAAATTATATTTTCCTTTGTTTTTGGGTATGGAAATGTACGATAATGAGTTTTAAACAAAGGAAAATAAAATTAGCACCAAGGACAAAATTGCACCACAACATATACAATATGCAAAATAATCATAGCAAGTGAAAAAAAGGGCTAATAACAAAAATATTAACGAGAAATACTAAACATAGAAGCGTGAAACGAAAGCTGAGAAAACTAGCAAAAATATATTCCTGCGCCTACAGTGTTTTTTAATGAAAGCAAGCGTAGCATTAATTTGGTTGTTTACAACAGGATAAATATCTGATTCTTTCAATATTTTTTATTTATTTACTAGGTGTTTATCAAAAGGGTGAAAAATTTTGCTCTTAAGTTCTCGGCTGGTGACGGAGCGGTAAGTTTAACTAAGATTAATTTAACTTAATAATAAAACAAACGCATAATAGCATGAATGCTGCTTGTAAGCCCAGGGCATATACAACTTGTAAGGTTTTTTAGGCTGGCAAGCAAAAAATATTGTCATAAAGAAGTGTTGTTTTAGTTAATTTGGTGTAAATTATTTAAATTGTAAATTAAGGAGCTGTGGTGTGCTTATAAAAAGGAGTGGGTATATATATAACCGGAATTTTTTGTTACCAAGCTGATGGGCCTATAACCAGGTGGTCCTGCTTATAAGCATCATTTTTGATGGTATGAACACAAACAGACATTTTGACATTTGTAAAATAATTGAAATTCAAGAAAATGATTTTAATCAGCCCAGAAGGATTTTTTTCTTTTATAATTAGACAAGTTAACTTAAATTGTTTTCATTGTTTTCTACTTCAGTTGGACTCGCCTCCACTCTCCCCTCTGCCAGTGATGAAAAATCAGGCTCATTCGCCAAGACGCAAAGTTTCCACCAGACATCCTGTGTACATCTCTCCTCACAAGAATGGTATGTGACTATTAATATTAAAGGGACACTGTCACGAGGGCGCATGCGCGAGTTTTCCGAATCGAAACTTGAAAAGTGCAGCCTGAATTTTTCAAGTTGAACCGTCAATTTCAAAATGGCGTCGACTAGTGGTATTTAGGTCGTGGCTTCAGGCTAAATTCGATGCCGGGTATGAAGCTTCCAGTGACAGCGACTTCATCGCCCATTTGTTGTCATTGGAATATCGTCGAAGGTATGCTATGTTTTCATGACTTTGGCTTCAGTTTGCCCTCCTCAGGACAAGTGGCTCCTTGACGGAACCAAAAAAATGAAAGGGAGTAAAGGAAAGAAATGACGAGTCTACGACACGAGGTATTCCCAGGCGGTCACCCATCCAAGTACTAACCTCGCCCGACAGGGCTTAACTTCGGTGATCGGACGAGAACCGGCGCATGTCAACTCGTGACAGTGTCCCTTTAAGCAACAACAACTTTATTTGTACTCCATAGTCTATTTTCATGAATTTACAATAGGTCACTCCGAAAAATACCATAATAATCCTTTATGTGCAGGCTCAGCCTCACCGGGGTGTAATTCAAGTCTCCTTTGTTAGAATGGCACAATGGAATTCAGAGTACATGTACAGTGTAGGAACGCTAGGATGTAGCATTGTGTGTTCGTATATGTTGTAGTTAATTTTTTTATCTCAGGTAATTTTTATTTTTCCATTGTTTTTGGGTATGGTAATATATGCTAATGAATTTGAAACAAAGGAAAAACAAAAATTACCTGAAATAAAAAATTAACTGCAACATATACAAATGTGCACCGTATAGTATATGCAAATTGCCATGAAGTTGAAGCATAGCACATGCAGTTCGTGCTGAAAACAAAAGAACTTGGAAAAATCAGGCTTACATCAAGCACCACCCAAACCTGCACTTTAAAGAGTATTATGGTATTTTTCTGGAGTGGGGAATAAGTAATAGATTTTAAGGAGAGTACTGGCTGTCCAAAATAACTATAATGGGCTAGAAAACTAGGGCGGCACTAATAATAGCTTAAAAATATGAGTATCACGGTGCTTTTTGATCACCTTTGATGTTCATTTTCCTGTTTTAGCTTTTCCAGTATTCTCTCATGCATGTTTTGTTTATATCCCTTCCAGGAGTTTCAATGACACCAACAACAAGGCTGTTATACTGCTTCAAAGAAAGTCCAGCCGAGGTAAATACAATGTGCTGATTTGTAAGTTGAAAATTATTGATTTTTTTTATTTGTTGGCAATTTAAAAAATGGATGTCTTGAATGTTCAAGACTCAAAAAGGTGAATTTTCCTTGAATTTCTTTTAACCATTCACTCCCGGAATCAAACTTGATTTTAACTGCTAAGGCTATGGAGGAAATCCTAAATTACGACTAATGATCAGTTCTTCTTTATCAATATCACTGTTCATTTTTAACTTGTGAATAGGAGAGGTGTCAAACGAGTTACAGCAGATGGGGTCAAATGCAAATTTTCAATCCTTCCATCTATTAACTGTAAACTTTTTTCAATTGGTAATTCTGTTGACCAGTACATAGGCTTCCGCAAATACTTTACCTGTTCCAAATGCGATAGGTAATGGTCACCTACCTTACCCAAGAGGATGGCCTTGGAGGGAGGGGAGGTTGGGGAGTTGGATGCCGAGGGTTGGAGGAGGGGTCGGTGGAGCAAAACACGTAGGCGAGGGGAAGATCTGAAGGTTGTTTGATATCCACAAGTTGGCTCATAGGAACTTTGATTATTCGAAAGAGATTTTTTTATCCTGTTTGTGGATTAATTTTTTTTTCATTTCAAAGAAACTAAGAGATATTAACCAGATGTTGAAGCAAGGTGCTGGAGAGACAAGCCGTAAGCGAGCCCTGCTGCAGGATGACAAAAGCAGTCAACCTCCAACCAAACGGACCCCGTCAGAAGAAGTGCTGCAGCGTAAACTAACAAGCATGATGGAGGAGCGGCAAGCTTCTGCTTCAAGATAATACTCTAATGAAAATTTTGATCTGACAGGGATGGTTTTATCTCTGTCATCCATTGTAAAATCAAACAAATTAAGTAGACAAGGGGCAATTCCTATACCCTTTAAAAGGCATTAACCCTCCCATACACGCAAATGTTAAACAAATAATACCATTTAAAAGAACTGTTCAATAACAAGACATTACCAAGGTTTGATTCTAAAAGGGTTAAAGGTCATCGTCAACATCTTCTGTAGTTTGCCTTGGGAGAATTTGGTTCTCGGATCAAGACAATTTTTAAAGAAGGTAAAGAGAACTTAGAGAAATCTGTTGCTGCAAGTGATAAAAGCTAAGAAAACTAAAAATGACTCAACTGACCAAGTTATTCTGATTCTTAATGCATGTACACACATTGCAACATTGTGTGCAATAACATTGCAGCTTGTGTTCACCCCTGTTCCTATTTTACGATTCTGCTTTTGTAGTATTGTGTGCAATATTGCAAGTATTTAGTTTCAGGGGTTGGATATGCCATTTAATTGCTTCCAGTATTTCGTGTAATGTTGCACTGTGTGTTTGTTGCTTTAGCTTCACTCCAAAGGCTCATGTCAACATTATTATAAACCACAACTTGGAATTATGATACATGCCCTGGGAGGTACATATAATTCATGGAACATTACAAAATTAATTATATTTTTAGTGTTTTATAGGGTTGCCTTAAATAAAATGTGCTTTTAACTTGTTAACGGTGATATTTTCCCGAAGAGTTAGTGATCATTTTTTTAATTTCAAGTACATGTGTTGACTTGCTAAGTTTTAAATCCATTTAATAGGCCTTATTCATGATAGCCGCCATGTTGGTTTTTAACCAGCGAATACGCGTAGCGTAATGAACTGGTTATCAGAGACAACGGCAAATTCAGTCGCTCAACCGATCACTTAGATGTAAACTTTTTCCGTATATCTACAAGATTTGGCCTTGGTAATTAGCCAAATCCTAGGTAGTGTAGTGGGTGAATATAGTGAGACAATAGAGCCGGAGGAAGCCAAAGGATGTGAGTTCGATTCTCGCCCGGGAGGGATTTTTTTTCTTTCTTTTTTTCGAACTGTTTTTTTTTTTTTGCGTTCGTCCAAAGTCGTTACATTTAATTTAAAAAAAAAAACCGCAATATTGCGTTACCATAAGCATTTCGTATTCACAGGTTAGCGTAGTCTGCGTAGTTAACAAAACTAATACAAGTCAGATATAGAGCAACTATTCCAAACTTCTAATAAAAAAAATCATAACTGCCAACTATCTTGCTCTCAAATATTATTTTTACAAGGATACTTCACTGTTAAAGAACCAATGTTCAGAAAATTGTTCTTTTATCCATAGTTTGCCCCAGAGCACATGGCTAATTTGCATCATAATGTTGCCACCAACATGACGGCTGTCGCGAATAAGGCCTATTGTTTAAGTTGATTTTCATAATTAATTTATGCATACATTTACCCTTGCAGTTTAAGGCAAATTTAGTATTAATTTAATTTATTAGAGTGCTTAAATTAACCTTTGAAATAGAGTATAGAGTAAAACACCTTTACACTCCATTATCCTTCTAGGTGTTAAAGATAATGACTAATTTTATTTTGTTTCATGGGTTTTGTAAAATTACTATGATATCTTAGTAATTCTTTGTGTCCCTTCAGATTTTCTTCCTTTTTGCGATCTAATCATTACTTTTTTAACTTTGAACTATTATTTTCTTTTTTGTTTGTGGACACAAAATATATTGTAGTTGTGAATTCGTTTTGACACTTTGATTTGTTTTGAAAGTTTATATTGCAAAGCTTCTTTTTGTATTTTTTTTTTTTTACTTTTGTCAAAACAGGGAAAAGAAGTAAAACTCCATCTTTAAAAACTGTAACAAACCCATGACACAGTACACGGAATTTTGATGTGATTTAATTTGTATTAGCATTCTTGTCCTCTTTTCCACTATGGTTAACAAAAAAAAATATTAGATAGCGGTGTTAACCGGAAAATGTGACTGGAATTGTATGAGAAGCCAATGAGATGCATGTAATCTGCGTTTTTTACACAGTTTTATTACACGTTAACATGCAACAAACATTCCAGAACAATTCTAAGATGCATTTTCCAGTTTTCAATGTATGTGTTAATTTAACAACTTGTATTGGAGGAAGTATTTATATCTTTAATAGCAGACTTCAGCTGCATGGCATGTTTCCGTTTTAGGGAACTTTTATTGTTCATTAGCAAGGACTTCATGTTTTAGCTAATTTCCATGTTCAAAGGAGTTGTGGAGAAATTGCCTTTGTTTGTGGTAAAATCAGTTGGTGATAACTGTCATAATGATATACATGTTATAGTGAAGGCTAGGCAAGCAAAACAAAATGTAAAATAAAAGAATTAACTAATTTGTGCTTTAGAAAACTCAACAACACTAGTCACTACTCAGTTCGTTATTTTATTAAGCAAATTTTGCATAAAAGGTTTTTGTTACAAAATCAGTTCTATTACCAAAAAGTTCCCGGTTAAAGTTTCCTGACGTTTTTGTTTTCCTAGCCTTAAAAACATGCTGATTTGGCAATGACGTAGATTGTAATAAAGAGCTTATGCATTTAAACTAATAACTACAAATCTCTATTTGTTCTTCTTTGTACCTGTTGTTTCGATTTATGGCTCATTTAGCAATACACCTACAAGTAGATATGCAATGAAACTAATGTATAATGTTAAAAATCTAAGTGTTTTTCAAGTAATAACAAAAAGTTCTAGTAAGTGCTTTGGCATAACTGTTTAGAATGGAAAGTGATGTTAATTAATTCCAACTAAATACATGTGCAAGCATACAGTTGCCATATTTCTGGAGAAACGAAAAGGCGTTTTGAAATGGTAATTTTACTGAGAATAAGTTGCATATGTTTTTAAATAGTCACTTTCTAAATAAATTTACGTGTAACTGTACTTGTGATGTGATGGTCACAAAGGTATGTTCAGCTTCAGAGCCAGCTCACTTCAGGTGTTGGAAAAACAAAATACTAATTCTGTCGGCTTGATTGTAATATAAGTAATAAAATAATAATGCAATGATATTTTGAACGACTGGTTATGTGTTGTAATCCCCTCTATCCTGTTCGTGTCATGTTTTTTTTCCTTTCTCATAATCATGTACTATACCCGATTATTCATTCTTTCAAGGACTTTGGTCTCGAGTCGTGTCCCGGAACCTTTGTTAGTTCTTGCCTAATGGAATCTAGGATCTGGTGTGATGACAAATCTGGGCCCAATTTAAAAGTGGATTAACCGTAATCTACAATACAAGACATATTTACTTAAAACGCTTCACGTAAAGTCCAGATTTGTCAGTACAGAAAAGTCGAGCTTGAACGGACCATGTCCTAAACCCCCAGTGTTGCTCCTCTCTCGCCAACGTTGCGTTCGCATATTTTTTTTTTCACTCTAGCATCTTAAACAACATCGAAGGGGGAAGAAAGCGCCCACCGTTCCAAAAAATGTGACCGATATTATAGCTCTTTTTGATAATGTTTCGAAAACTAATTTTTTTTTAAAAAAAAGTGAATAGTCGAAAGTCTAACCTGAAGCGCAAAAACACTTTATATTATTCAGTTTAATTCTAAGTCATGCTTATTAAGGATTAGTAGCCTAACTTCTCTTTATCCCATGGATGTCCAGAAAAAATATCCATTTCAGGTTTGGTCTCCTTGGGGATCCCTCTTGGGGTCGGTTGCAAGGTAGTTCATCCTGCCTAATGTTAGGCGTATTAAACTAGTCTCAATGTGCGTCCGGCGTTGGAGTGGACTGCACCAGCTGGACGTAAGCCAGTCTTGATTACGGCCGACTTTCGCATGCAGACTTGTTCACATAAACACATGAAATCCAGATTTGCATAGTCCAGACATCCCGCAAGCTGTTTTCAAAATATGTGGATGCAGGAGCTCCTGGTGGATGCAAAGTGAATGAAATAAGCCAAATACATAGAAAGTGGATTTGGCCACGTGGTATAGTTTTGTAAACAATAAAATTGTTTTGTAAAAAGTGAATAACGTCATTATTGATAGCGAATAACACGATTTGGAGTTGAGGCGACGACAGGTGTAGCCTGCGAGCAAGCTTTCTTGGAGAAGTGGGAGGGAGGGATGGAGAGCTTGCAGCGATGCCTCAGGAATTTCAATATTTACATCGAAAAAGTCGATGCAAAATGCTGATTGGTAGAGATGAAATTGGTTGATGTCACTTTTTCCTGTTTGTAAATGATGGAAGGCAGATATCATGCGGCTAGCGATATAAATAAATATTTAGGCAGAATTGGGGGAAATTAAAGCTCCCATTTGAGTAGTGGTTTTGTTCCGACAACTTTATGCCTACTCCTTGTTAGGTGTAGATTTTAAACCTGGCATATGTTGCAATGTTCAGTTACGTCCAAATTGGAGCAACATGTATACCCAAGTAAACGTCCGATATTAGGCCTTAGTCCCGGGTGTAGAATTTTGTATCTGTATTATATATTTTTGTATAAACCATTTTGTATCTGTTTTATTTATTTTTGTAGTTTATTAATTTAGTTAGTTAGTTAGGGGACCTAAAACTATAGGGATAACCTCACGGTCCTCCTTTTTAAATACTGTAATACTTTATGTTTGTATTTCTATTTGAATAAGGTATTATCAGAACATTTATGCAATAGGCCCCTGATGTCAACACGTACGCTTGAGTTAACGTCTCGTGTGAGGGCTAAGTCCTTGTTTCTGTCCTCGTGCACGGGTTTACTAGGGATTTTACATTCATGTATTCCCTTTGTTTATAAGAAATTGTGTCCGCATAGCCTGTTGTTTAGTATTTTGTTGTTTTCTTGTGAAAAAGTACACCAGGACGGAACCTAGTCCTGGCATAACAAGTTTATGCAACCGCAGACATAAGTCAATTTTCATCCTCTTCGTATGCATAATTTCGTGACAGAAAATTTACTTAAAGGCCCACCTTCACCCAAAATGCTGTGCGCGGTGATCACTTTCTGTGCTGAATTTCGTGTAACACGAAATTCACGCTTGAATACGTGCAACCAATCAGATCACGCGTATGAACAATGGAGCATTTCAAAACAAAAACAAATGATTTTAAGAAAAACGACAAAACGTTTTAGTTTGAAAAACATGTTTCGACAGCAACGTCTTTTGGGTGAAGGTGGGCCTTTAAACACGGACCCGCGCTATAAAAGGAACCTTGGCCTGGCCAAGCCGCCAGTCATTTCACACTTGACACCGAACTGTCAACATCACGTGCAACCGCTCACCAATGGAGAACCGTTACCGGCGCGAAATTCAAATTTGGCAAGCTAAAATATTATATTCATGCTAAAAGACGCATAAATTCCGCCGAAATAATGTTATTAGTTTTGTTTTCGTGAAAGATAAATTCTATACAAGATTGAGCTGGTGAAGGTAGAATTAGACCAATTTTTGGGGGCAACGGTCTTCCTCCGTGTTGCTCGCTGTGTTAACCATCTTTGATTAGCCGTTGAAGCAGTGATGGTGTGACAAAGGGGGCGGAGCTATCCCTTTTATAGCGCGGGTCCGTGTTTAAGGTCCGGACACACGGTGCAACGTTTCTTGCAAGGTTGCGCGTAACGGTTGCAGAAGTAGAATTGAGTTCTACTTTTGCGACGTTGCATGCAACAAATTGCATCGTGTGACACCCTAAAAAAATCTTGTTGCGCGCAACGTTGCAAGAAAAGTTGCACCGTGTGTCCGGCTGTCCGCGGCGCCTTTAGCCTCCGTGTGGCGTCGATCCTGAGTCGTTCTAAATCCTGCGCAGATGACGGACACCATCATGTCGTCAACACTGTAACCGGAGGAAGTGAATTGCTTCGCAACTGGAAGGTCTGTGTTCGTTTTCACTGATATGAATCGCCCGAGTTAGTGTCCGACGTTAGGGCTTAATGCTTAATTAATATAGATATTTCCAAAGTATTTTCGCCCTTTAGTTTCGACTTTGACTTGTCTTCGCGTGTAGCTTAAAATAAGTTTTTGAAAACACTTCTAACAAGAGAAATAAAATCATCGTTGAGTTTTAATCCTAGGTTAGCGTTAACCAAATTTCGAACAACCGGGCCCTGGTCTACGTCATTTTAGCCTCCCCTGCTGTAACCAAAACAGGTCAAGACCAAAGTTGATTAAATATGTACTCCCACCCACCCCAAATCTATCCATTACAATATTCCTTCAAGGGTCAAAGCTTTTTTTATAAACATTTAATGCTTTATTAATACGAAAAACTACATAGTACAAAATTTTAAACCTAGTTTGCTATTAATAGTCATTCTTGAAGAACATACAAATGAAATAACCGCTACATGTAAGTGAAAAATGTCATTTGCAGGATTGATATGCCTACATTTATACTCAGTTTGATCGAACATTTGTATCTAATATTTAAGAAGTATGTTGACTAATAGAACGGCTTTCATTTGAGTGTCGTAAAACCAAAACCAAAGTAATTACTCTGACCAATCACAACAGTCGTGAACAATCCAATGAACCAATCAGAGCTCGAAGCAAATACATGAAGCCGGCGCCAAGCGCGGGAAAACGCGTGCGAGAAAGTCACGATTGGTTTTGGTTTTACTTCTGATTGGTCGAGAAAGTGGCGCGAGATTTTTTAGCCAATCACAAACCGTAGCAATGCAAAACCAAAGCAATTTGGAAATTACTTTCGATACTCAATTGAAAAGCGCTCTAGTATTGGAGTTTACGCAGTAATACACACCACTGAGAATTTCTTCAATCAATATGATATAGGTCGGTATTTCCCATGCAGCACTCTTGCAATGGTCACAGAGTCACCAACAGGTTGGTCAGGAAACAAACCAGTATCGAGGGTCCACTTCGTTTCTTGGTCGAAAAGGGCAGCATCAAACTTGTTCTGGTCAAAGGGTGTTTTTTGTGAAATTGCATCGACAAGGAAGGAGACGAAAAGTTCCCAGCGTGGTTTGTAGTAACTCTTGACAAGCCCGCCCCACATCTTGTTGGCGTAGTCTTCAATATTCGCACTAGGACCCCACAGAGTAATTTGATTACGAGCATTGTACTCATACAACTTGCTCTCTTGAGCATTAGTTGCAAGGGCCTTGGCAGAATTAAGCCAATGTCCAAGCAGGAAATATTGGTTTGACATGAGAATAGCATCCATGTCTATGAATATTTCATAGAGCTGAAGTGCAGCCGCTTGGACATCATATGTAGAATTTTTAGTATAGCCAGCCACCAAGTTATTATAAGGCGTTATGGCCAACAGTTGAAGAGACTGTCTCGTTACGTCCACCAAGTCATACCTTTAAACAAGAAACATTTACATTATTAAACACTACAGGGTGCTGGCCTTCTTAACCCTATTCAGACGGCTTTTTTCGGACTTCTGGGACTAGGGGAAGGGATCCTGGCCCCCTCGTATCGTATTGTATCGGCACTATACATTCACTCGCCTTCGGCTCGTGATTGTATAGGCCGATACAACACTCCCGCTCATGTAGTAAACATTACTTAAAGTAGGACCAATCAATTGAAAGCTATTATTTTAATGGTGAAGTCTGTGCATGATATTCTTAAGTGTGATCATTCACAGGAAAGTTAAGAATCAGTTCTCGACTTTCATGCTGCTTATTTTTCAGTATGTTTTTAAAATGAAATTTTTTTACAAAATTAGTTTCAAACTTGGGAAATTTAGGGAGTGAATTTGAAAGCACCAAGACATGGAAAAACCTGGTGCTATATGTCTCTAACATCATCGCTTTTGCATGTAATACATGCCTACATGTATTTGTTAATGTATCAAGGTTCAGTTACCTGAAGGGTTCCACTGTACCAAAGCTGTCTGCAGCAACAACCAATGCATCCCATGCTTGCCACACATCCTCAGGGTTGTACCACGTGTGAAACGTTAGTTTAAGTGACGGCTTTTCAACAATAACCGATTGAGTGTGACCACGTCCAAAAGTAGCGTTGTAGACACTTCTGCCCAGCAGCTTCCATGCTTGCAGTGAGTACTCGTCCACTCCGCTGTACCTCCTCTGGGAGTAAGCCTCTAACCAGGATGCAACATCAACAGGTTCTGATCTCCATCCCATCTCATTCATCAGCAAATATACAACATCATTTTGCTCTATTCCTTCTGGTGTTATACCAGTCCCTATCATGGTTGAGCCATTAGCACTTGCAGCATTGATGGGTCCTAAAGTGGCAATTGGAAAATAGTTACCATAGATTTCAGAGTCAATTATGGGACATGTTATGCAGTTCTAACTTTTGAGTCTCCCTATATCACGGATAAGCCATTAGCACTCACAGCATTGATGGGTCCTTAAGTGGCAATTGGAAAACAGTTACAATAAATTTTAAAACCCTTAAACCCTTTCACTCCCAGAGTCAATAGACTTCTTTAGCTTGTATGTTTTGTTTTCCCAATGTAGGTCGTGTGACGTTCTCAAGGGAATTTGTCCTTTGTCTTTTCATAAATTATGCATACTGTACAAATGCACATGAAGAAAACAAAATTTAAAAGAAACAGTTCTCTAAGGTAACATGACATGATCTACATTGGAAAAACAAAACATACAACTAAAGAGGTCTATTATGGAGACATTTCATCCAGTTCTAACTTTCGAGTCTGTGGACGAAATCCTATAGACAATAGTGTTACCATTCAAATGAAACCTCTTTAGCAGTACTTTTGCATGGAACCATTTGTTTTTCATTATTTTGACAAATTATTATTTTTATTTTTGGCACTCTTGGGAGGGTTAAGCCCCAATGGTGATCACAAAATTCCTCCTTGTAATATAATACAGGTGTATATGTTGTGGTTTAATTTTTGTTTTGGTTTGAAAATTTTCAAACCAGTTTAATTTTTATTTTCCTTTGTCTGAGATTCATTATCATAATCTGGGACAAAGGAAAATGAAAATCAAACTGGTTTGAAAATTTTTAAACCAAAGAAAAAATTGAACCACAACATATGCTTAGTCAGTCAGTACTTTTGCATGGAACCATTTGTTTTTCATTATTTTGCCAAATTATTATTTTTATTTTTCTTGAATTGTTTTTATTTTTGGCACTCTTGGGAGGGTTAAGCCCCAATGGTGATCATCACAAAATTCCTCCTCGTAATATAATATATATGCTAAGTCAGTCAGAGGCTCACCCAAGATAAATTCTCTTAATATTTTAATTAGCATCTTCTCACCACTACTTCTATAAGAAACATATGGGGACAAGAAAGGAGAATTCATATTTTGAAACTGGTGATTAAAGGGTTTAATGTGCCTCCCAATCCCTCACCACCAATAATTTTCCTTTTCATGACTCTGTACACAATTTTTTGTTTTATGCACTGGTACCTCCTTGGTGGAGGCACAGTGGTCAAGTGGTAAGCATGTTGGATCTTCAAACTGAAAGTCGGTGGTTTGATGAGTGGTCTCTGTATTGTTTCCTTGGAGAGCCACAAAAAAAACTGCCTAAAATTCGACATAAGGCAGTTATGCACCCAGCCCTTCAATTATTAGAAGATGTACTGTACTATTACCTGTAGCAATACTTGTGAGCTCTCCATATAAACCAATATTCCCTCCAAAGTTGTGAAGCATACACCAAATGAACGGTTGTCCATAAAAGGACTCTGTTCTCTGCCAAACTGGACTGGACTCTGCATACAAATCTAAGACAATCATCTTGCCTTGAGGTACCCCTAATTAGAAAAATAACAACATTTTGAACATTTTAAAAATAGTAATATGAAATATGAACTAATGTGAACTAAAACCTGGCACTGAATGCAATATCCATGATTAAAGCCAAGGGTTAACAAAACTGATCAGAAATGCCCTAATTACGAC
This sequence comes from Dendrophyllia cribrosa, assembly GCA_024195265.1. Classification (NCBI taxonomy): domain Eukaryota; kingdom Metazoa; phylum Cnidaria; class Anthozoa; order Scleractinia; family Dendrophylliidae; genus Dendrophyllia; species Dendrophyllia cribrosa. The sequence continues at coordinate 29,369,620 of JAJLRJ010000002.1, forward strand.
CAAAAAATTAACTTTCATAGCCTAGAAACTTTATTAAAACTAGACCATGCAGTGTCAATTATGGAGACATGCAGTATAGGTCTATTTTTTTAGTCAAAAACGCATGGTGTGGCCATGCAAATAAAACATCTTTGGCAGTACTTTTGCATGGTACCATTTCTTTTTCAATATTTTACAAAATGAAATTTGGAATTTTTCTTGAATATTTTTCAGTTTTGGCACTCATGAGAGTTGTGGGGTTAAATTGATCAGTGAAATTATTAAATCCAGTTCCACAATTAGTAAAGAGTTAACCCTCGGCTATGACTTCTGACACGTTAATAAAGTTATGATGATGATGATGATGATGATGAAATACCTTGTAGTGATGCTTTGACTTGGGGTGGCTTCCAAAACCCTGTGTTCGCTAACCGCCCACTTAGTTTTTCAGGGTGTGTTCGCTAACCGCCCACTTAGTTTGCAGGGTGTGTTCGCTAACCGCCCACATAGATTTTTCAGGGTGTGTTCACTAACCGCCCACTTAGTTTGCAGGGTGTGTTCGCTAACCACCCAATTACGACTCCCAGGGTGTGTCGCTACCACCCACGCTCGTTGCTATCCTAGGGAGCACCCAGTACCCATAGTCCCATTTACTGCCAGATTTGTCTTGTTGTTATTTGTGCACTTGAGAGCGAATTTGTTGTTAGAGATCTTGTTAATAAAGAGTTAACCCTCGGCTATGACTTCTAACACGTTAATAAAGTTATGATGATGATGATGATGATGATGATGATGATGATGATGATGATGAAGTACCTTGTAGTAATGCTTTGACTTGGGGTGGCTTCCAAAACCCTGTGTCCCGGAAAAGCCATCCCTGCATGAGCCAAGTGGCATTTGGGTCCCCAGCCAACATTGCTTGAAACACTGCTTTACTGGCGCTGGACAGGTAGGAAGGGTCACTTGACCGAGGCGTCATCTCATTGAAGGTATCGGTGTTGTAAATATGATTTGTGCCAAATTCAGAGATGAGCTCTTTGAGAAATGCTCCACCAATTTGCTGCAAAAAGTGTTATTTCATATTTTAAGTAATAATATTATTAGTAAAACACATGAGCCAGGAATCAATGGAAGCAGAGAAGTCAGTCACTAATTGCAGATAACCTAGGTTTTGCGTCAAATGAAGAAACAGGTAAACTGGCTAAAAAATATAACCTACATGTTGTTCAAAAAATATTTCACTTGAACTTCAAAATTATTAACTTAGTGAAAAAAAATTAACCTAGTTAAAAATTAAATTTACCTGAAAAAAAAATTACCTGCAACAGATATTTCCTGGAACAACACATTCTAAATAAAAATGAGCTCAGATGTGAAAAGGAATAATTATAAAGAGGCAATCTGTGCACTGAAACATACCTTAAAAAGAGGGTCAGTTGGATCCAAGAGATAAGTGTAAGAGTATGTGGTATTAAAATGATTCCAGCTGCCTAGCCTGGTCACATTGGCTTTTGGATAGACTCTAGTTAGGCCATCTGGAACATGTCCAGCAAAGGCTGGTAACACAGGAGTCATACCAAATGTTCGCATCCGATCCAATATTTTATGTTGCAAAGCCAGCTGATTTGCATGCCAAGACGATGAGAGAGGACCTCCCCAGCCTCTTATATTACCCATTCTTGACCTGTGACAAAAGTCAAAGAAAACTGCCTCTAAGAAGAGTGACATCTACACTGTTACATACCTGGAAAAGAGGATCACTTGGGTCTAAGAGATATGTGCAACAGTATGTGCTGTTGAAATGGCCCCAGTCGCCAAGCCTTGTAACATTAGCTTTTGGGTAGACTCTGGTTAGACCATCTGGTACATGTCCAGCAAAGGCTGGTAACACAGGAGTCATACCAAGAGATCGCATCCGCTCCAAGATTTTATGCTGCAAAGCCAACTGATTTACATGCCAAGGTGATGAGAGGGGACCTCCCCAGCCTCTTATATTACCCATTCTTGACCTGTGTCAAAAGTCAAAGAAATCTGCTGCTAAGAAGAGTGGCTTCTCTAGGCTGGCACTTATTTTGTTGTATGAGACAACAAGGAGTAGTTCCACTAATTGCTACATGCTCCTGACACCAGACCCAAGCACTGGCCCTGATAAGTCAATTAGTTCATTAAATATGCTAGATTGGACACAGAATGTGTGGTTCCAGGGATATTCATACCCTACCCCCATCAAGGAAGGTCATTCAAAATTCTAAGGGGTAGGGGAGGGGTGTCAAAGGCCAAGTTACAAAGATATACTGGAATTTCTACAGGGGTTAAGAGTAAAGAGGGTTTTGTTTCTATTTTCTGGAACAACAGGGTTTACCATACCATAACATTGACTCCTTACAATAGCAATGTGTAGGTGGTCATGTGACCTGAAACAGTTTCTTTGTTGCATAAAATACACTTATCATACCAGGCAAGAAAAGCTGGTCCCCCAAAATGTTGATCAAGGTCCTGCTGAGTAAGGTTCATATTCAAATAAACTTTTTGCCAGATTGCCTCCTGTCCATTAAAGGCCAATGGTAAATTAATGCCATTTATGGCCATCCAGTCAATCTCACGCTCCCAGCGAGTCCAGTTCCACCACACAAAAGAGTAACTTACAGTACAAACATTCTGGTAATAGCGAAATCTGGGGATAGAAGAATATAAATAGTAAATCTTCAAAATGAGCTAAATGCATTATTTTAATAGTAATCTGTGTTATAGCTAAAATCAGCTCTAAAATGTGCTAGCCGTATTTTTAACTCGTGAATATATGAAGCATTGAACAGGTTATAGCAGACAGGGACAAATATGCAAATTTTCACTACTTCCTTCCATCCATTTGGCTGTAAACTGTTCTTGGTAATTCTGCTGACCAGTACACAAGGCTTGTGCAAACAAAACGCAATAGGTACATGTAAGGGTGGGGATGGGGATGGCATTGAGGGGAGGGGGGAGTGGAGGGGGGGGGGGGGGGGGTCGGTGGAGCAATACGTGTAGGTGAGGGTTTGAAGGTTGTTTTATATCATGTTTCAAAGGAGCCTTTGATTTTTAGATATTTCAGATGTAACCCTTTCTGGCTCTAAACTGCAAATAATGTTTTGTTGTGATAACACTCTGCAACACTGCTTTCAATATTTTGTTGTTTAAATGGATAATTTCTCGCAGCAACACCCGAAAAAATAAAGATACTTGACAAATAGTCGGCAAGTTATATCTTTATAGTCCATGACCAGTTCTCCAGTAAACATACATGTATTTAACATTATAAGCCAGGGGCAGCAGAAACAATGCCAGTCATGGTGATTAGTGGCAGACTCCTGGAGTATAAATGTTAGAGACTAAAAATCTTTTTTAGCCCTTGGGGTCTTGTTTTTGGCAAGATAAGGTGGCGGGGGGGGGGGGGGGCTAAATGTGCCACTAGTAATGTCAAATCTTACACACTTTAATATCTGGACTAATTCTTTGGTGAGAAAAAGTTTCAGGCTGGTATCTAGACTTGCCCACAAGTCAAGTTCAATAATTTTTTCTTGGGGCACTGTATGGAAATGAGAAACAAGGGAGCTTGACAAATCATAAGTTAGAGACTTACAAGATGGCGAGACTAGCATTAAATTTGTTTCTGCAAGACTTTCAAATACTTTTACTTTCAAATGTGAGACTGAGACTCTGAAACAGCTTCTTGAAAAAATTGAGACTCCGAGACTAGAGAACAACTCAAAAATGGAGACTGCAAGACTCATTGAATTAAACAAAAATTTTGGAAGACCCATAAGTTTTTAAAAAAGCATTAACCACCCCTAGCATTTTGATGATATTTTGTAAATTCACCATCTTATAACCTCCCTCCACAAAGTACATATTGTGTAGTTCCAGAAAAAATCCATACCCACCCCATGGAAGGTCAGTTGAATTTCCTAGGGGAAGTGGGGTCTTAAACGCCAACATTTTAAAAGCGACATATGAAGCTAAACTGGAATTTTCTGGGGGGATGGGGGGTGCAAAAAAACCTTCCATGGGGGGAGTATGGATATTTTCTGGAAATGCACATTAAGATTACACCAATTGCACAAAACTTACTGATACATGTACATGTATTGTATGCTTTTTCAGGGTGCGTATGAGTAATAAAGTTATAGGGTGGAAAGGGGAGGAGGGGGTCCACTATGAGGGCAGGAAAAAAATTGGGCAGGGTCCCACATAGCCTCCCATGCAGACAACCTTTGGTCTCGTCATGTGCTCCTCCCACACAGACTTTCTTTATTGGAGGGGGGGGGGGGGGGAAGATTGCATGGCATGCCCAAAGATTGTCTGCATCCCAGGGGGGGGGGGGGGGGGGGGGGGGACTCCCATATAAAAATGACGGGGTACTCATGGTACCTTTTAGGGGTCAAATTTTGTACATTGGTACCTCTTAGAGTGCTAAAATTCAAAATGACCCCCATTGGAATTATCGCAGTACTTTTTAGGTTATTAAGCCCAGAATATGACATAGATAGATAGATAGATAACTTTATTTATACACGGTATTTCCATCACTTTAAATTATCATAATCAGCTAACTACCTAACTTCCTAACTACAAATGAGAGGTAAAATATAAAAAAATAAAAACTGCTTTTCTTTCACATGGGTTGTTTAAGAATTGGCACCTCTTGGGGGTAAAAATTCATTTGAGCCATGCCCATCAAACAACATTCTGGTACCTTTTAGGGTGCTTTTCGAAAATTTCCGACGAGCACCCCCGTCATATTATATGGGAGTCCCCATGGGGACTGCGTAGGAGGCTAGTTCTACAGAAAAGAATGGAGTGGTTCTTGACAACATACCTGTTTGGACTGGTTACTCTAACAGGTTTATGGACAACAGGAAATGGCTCTGGAATTTTCACCTGGTCCCCGCTCCATGACACGTGACCATAACAACTGTACTTGAGAAAATGCCCAAATCCCAGTGCTGCTGCAACTCCACTCGTGCTAGTAATAACAAGTTTTCCATCTCCTACATTGGTAACGTATTCAAACGTGTCCAGATCTTGCTGAGACCCAATGCTGCTATTAACCACTATGGTAAACTTAGAGGCGTATGTTGGACCGATTAGCCTTGTTATGAGATCAATTACAGCTTGTTCCTGCACAGCTGCAGGCGTTTTCGTCTTGATATGAGCAAACTGCTTAAACCTTGAGCTGTCGACGTTTAATCCACTAGAAAACTGGATCAAAATTGACCCCCAAACAAGTAAAAAGCCAACTTTTTCGCCTGCCATATTTGATGGCAAGCTCTGGCAAGCTTCCACTCACGTGACGGTCTCGCGGCAGCAAAGGTTGGCGTGGTTGCTAAGTTTTCTGCGTGGCTTCCAAGCCGTGGAATGAACTGAACTGCTCTGAAGAAAATAAAATGTTAGACAATGTCTTCGCGTGTTTTCAGAAAGTTACAGGGTGATAAAGAGCTGGAAATCCCACACGATGACGAGGAAGAAGAAGATGAATTTAACTTTTCGTCAGTTAAGTCGAAAAAGGAACAGAAATCCGCAGTAAATCCTTTCGATTTGGTGAGTATCTTACCGGCAGCCGGGTAAAGCTAATTTTACGTGTCTGCGATTGAACTTTTTGTCCTCCTATTTTAGTTAAATGTAGACCATGAACAATCAGATGAAAATTCTCAAGATGATCAAGAAGATGAAAATCCAATGGAAGGTGCTGAACAAAATGTAAAAGAAGAGAAACCGAGATCAATGGAGCCTGCTGAAAAACACACTGCGAAAAAGAGAAGGAAAAAAAAGAAAAAGAAAGGAAAGGGAGAAAATGAAAATGGGAAAATTACCGATGTAAGTTCATTAATTCCCTTTCAGTACAACGTTGGGAAAGATTTCCATTAACCCCATACATTTGTTATGCATGCTGTTCTTAAAACTGAAACAAAAACCATAACAATAGAACACCTAAAGAAAATCAATAGCACACACATACATGCATTATTAATGTATGGGGTTATATGTAAATATGTTACCCAACGTTGAAATTTTTGCTAATGTTTTTCTCATTTGTAGCAAAATTGTACGGTATCTATGTAGTGCTAAAATCACACCGTGGAACACAACATGCAGGATGATTTTTTATGCAACAATTTGTTGTGGCAACATTTTGCAATTTTGCCTTTCAACTTGTTGGTGCAATAAATTGCATTAAAAGGTTGTCTGCACGCTGTTACATGGTGTCATCTTTTAATGCCAATGTTGCGCTAAGAATTATCCTGTGTAACATCACCTTTACAGTAAAGATTGATAGCATGTGTAATACTTAAAGTGCCCATAACAATTTTTTTATTTTCCTATCTAAATCCACACGTCATGTAATGAACATCCGCGAAAAAATATTTTGATTTCAGCAAAACATGAATTTTTTATGATTTTTTAAAGTCTTCGAAATTTGCCGCCATTTTGGTCCACCATTCGCATTAGTCTCCTCTCAGTTAACAAAGAATCTGTGACGTAGATTAAGGAACACATAACTTCAAACAAAGGAACCTGTGACTTCAAACAAAGGAACTATGACATACATTAAGGAACATGTGAGCCCGTTGGCCTTCTTAACAGCGGGACGGGTATACCGCAAAAAAATAGGATTTGGAAGATTTGAAATATTCATAAAAAATTCACGTTTTGCTGAAATCAAAAATTTTTTTCGCAGATGTTCATTACGTAACGTGTAGATTTAGATAAGAAAATTAAAAAAAAATCCTTATGGGCACTTTAAGCAATAGGCCAAGCAATGAGCTGGTATAGACCTTTGTACACTAGGTATTGTTACTTGTAGCAATTGTATTGATTGTAAGAACTGAACTCATATGACTATCAGCAACCTTTTTTTATATGGTGAAATGCATTTTCCACAAGAGTTGTGTATTGATATTGTAGGTTCCCAAATAGAGCTGAGAGTAGCAGTCTAGATTTATATTAATACAGTTGAACCTCTTCACAATGGCCACCTTTGGAACAGGGTTTATGTAGGGATGCAACATGACATTACAAAAGTCATATCACTTGTCTTACTCTGGACAATCGTAAGTGATTGGAAAGCAGATAATGATCAGCAGAGGTACTGGATACCTTGTACTTAGCTAAAAACATTTTTTTACACAGTTCTTCAGTTGTTGATTCTATGGCCATTTTGGGGGCGAGATTATTTTGGGGCCTGGGGAGGCAATTTGCGGGCTGTTGTCATTGTGGAGAGATGGCCATTCAAGGGAGGTTTTGAAAAGAGTAACTGTATGGATCATTGGTAGGGATGAAAAAGCATGGTCACTGTAGAAAGGTGGCTGTTGTAGGGTCTAAGTAGCCATTAGTAAAGGTTCAACTGCAACAAGTTATGAATATTCACTGAAAGAAATCAATATAAACTGCAGATTGAAATAAAATTAAGAAATGATCAAGATTTCAGTGATGAACATACACTGTACAGTAATAATGCAATTGCAATCACATACTAAATATATTGCATAATTGTGTTCATCACTTCAATTTGGATCATTTCTTTATTCTTTAATTATTGTCTTAATCTTTTTTTTCGGTTTTGATGTTGGATAGGGAACATAAGTGGTAGGATCATGGGAACAAATGGTGGGAGGGAGCTGGAAAAATTGCATTTTAAGGGATAACAGAAAGTGGAAGAAATGTTTTATAGGAATTCAATACAAGTAGACAATAGTGGGTTCCTTCTGCATGTACCGAAGCACATATTACGTAAAACAAAAGGAACAAAGAACGACAATAATACAAATGCAAATCAAGACCAAACATACAATGCCTCACAAACAATAGAAGACAATGAGTGGTTCATGGGTACCGGTACATGCAGAAAGACCCCAATAGTGGGTAAAAATGAAGGGTAGCTACCCTTAACCAATATATTGTTGGCCAACTGTTTAATAAAGTGATTGTTTTGAGTCAAAGATACAATGCAAGCTTTTGGTGAGTTCTGTGAAATGCGAGTCAACTGTTCTACATGCTTACATTAATCTTATATTATCAGTTGTTATTTTCAACTTTTCGTGTTTTTGCCTTGTTTCTGGACAAAGGGAAAGAACAGCATTGATGATGATGAGAACAAAGAAGTGAACAACACACAGGCAACAGACAATGAAGTACAAATACCTGGTAGGAAATTAAAATTAAATGTCAGGTTGGATTAATTATTACCCTTTTTAAAAACTTTGGTGAGTAATAAGCCCAGAGAAACAATAGGCCATTTCCGAGTTGCCGTTAGCCTCTCTATCAAAGCGAGGCTAGGTGCGAAACCTTTCATATGAAAATGAGTCTTCATTTGCATGTGAATGAAAACTCATTTTCATATGAAAGGTTGTGCACCTAGCCTCGCTTTGACAACGAGGCATAACGTAACTCGGAAATGGCCTATTGACTATATCCCAACGCACGAGGACATCAATCAATTTTATGTTCACTGTAAAGAATGTAGGTAAAAAGACGATGTAAAATTGATAAGTTACCATCATGTTTACTTAGGCAATACTTAGACAATTTTAAGAAAATCTTAGAAACTCTTAGGAAAATTGCTTAAGACTTGTAATAAATTTAATAATTATTTAGAGTCATAAAAACAATAATTGTTTTTATGACTCTAAATAATTATTATTGTTTTTTTAAATCTCAATTGGCGAATATTATAGACACTTAGTTTGTAATTTATGTTGTAAATAGAGCGGTTTCCAATCAAGTGTCGAAAGTAATTTCATGATTGCTTTGGTTTTGCATTGCTATGCTTTGTGATTGGTTGAAACGTCTCGCGCGACTTTCTCAACCAATCAGAAGTAAAACCAAAACCAATCGTGACTTGCCTGCACATGTTTTTCCGTGCTTGAAGGCAGCTACAACCTCGGACAAAACTGTTGAGACACTCTTCATCTATTTCTTAATTTTAGGCCCAATTTCCGCGTCAACAAACATAAAGAAATCCCCCCTCCCCACCCCCCATGCAATGTTGTTTTGTTCTAAAAACTGTCTGATTCAAATACAGTAATACCCAAAACAACATTGGAAGGAGGGGGAGGGGAGGGCGCATATTTATATTGTGGTGTGGGAAATTTGTTTCAGAAGTATACCAAAATGTAAGGGTAATTTCAGTTTGTCTCAACTAGTTTTGTCCGGGGTTGTCTATAGACTGTTTTTTATTTCTATGTCGTTGTCAACTTTGAAATTACCTTCCTGTTGTTTTTTCTTGTGTGTTTCATTATAGTCGTTTTTTTAATACATTTCTTTGTTTGATTGGAACACGAAATAAAAATTGGAGCGGAAAATTTCAAGTTGTGGGTCTCGAATTACATAGCTTGTCAACAGGTTCATCGCTGGGAATGCTACAATGAGTACGGCCTGTAAACAAATTGCGCGTCTGTAAAGTTTTGGAGGTGGAATTTTCAATGTTATTTGGAATCAGTAGTTAAAATGGATCTGTTAAAGTCATATGATAGTGACGAATCATTTTCCGATGATTCAGAACCCGCGCGTGTACAACTTGGTGAGAAAGATGTTAGAAGTGTCTATCTCTTAACTTATAGCCAAGCAAATATGGAGCTATTTTCTTCGCGCGAAGATTTTGCTCTCGCTGTTGTTCGGTCATTCAGCAATGGTAGTGCAAAAATTGTCCAGTGGTGTTGCTGCCGTGAGAGCCACCAAATATCGGGAAAACATTACCATCTAGCTGTGAAACTAGATCGAAATCAGCGGTGGCTATCGTCGAAAGAATTTTTGCGCAGTGAGTACGGCATCGTTGTGAATTATTCAAGTTGTCATCACAACTACTATAGCGCTTGGAGATACGTGACCAAGTCAGACAGCAATTATATAGAAAGCGTTGATCATCCAGACCTAAAAAACAGCCAGGAACCTAGAACAAGTTCAGCAAGTCGTGCAAAGAGGAGCCGGTGTAAGGGTTTGAGGAAAGCAAAAGAATGTGGTGCTCTGGATGACACAGAAAGCGAGGAGGAAATGGGACATGCAGATACGCTCTCCAGTAGAAAAAAAAGAAAGAAAAAGCGTCTATCTGCGTTTGAAGTGTCCGAAATTATTGTCGAAAAGAAACTGAAATCTTTAGTGGAACTGCAAGCTCTTGCTTGTGAACAAAAACGCGAAGGGAAAACAGATCTTGCGGAATTTCTTATTAACCGCACGCCTCGTGTGGTGGCGGATATATTAAATTCTACCTGGCAAATTGAAAACGCACAAGAGAAACTGGCACGTTCTAAGAAAACCCGAATGCAAATTTTAGAAGAAGCGAGAGAAAGTGAATGCGCAGAAGGTTGCGGTGGTCAGTGGCAGATTTGTGCGGAAGAAATTCTCAGTAACAATGGAGTTCCTGTAAACGTGTTTCGTGACGCAGTGACAGAGGTTTTGAGTAAGGGAAGAGGTAAATATCGAAACATCATGATAACTGGCAATGCGAACTGTGGTAAAACCTTTCTGTTGAATCCACTCACTGTGATTTATCAAACATTTTGTAATCCTGCAACAGGAAGCTTCGCGTGGGTAGGAGTGGAAAATGCGGAGTGCATTTTTCTTAACGACTTTCGATGGTCGCCTCAAATTATACAGTGGCACGATTTATTATTAATGCTTGAAGGGCATGTGGTTAATCTGCCAGCCCCTAAAACGCACTTTTGCAAGGACATTTCCTTAACTTCTGATATCCTGATATTTTGTACTGGCAAACACCGTCTCATGTACGTCAAGAATGGCATTGTGGACGAAAGAGAATGCGGAATGATGGATGTCAGATGGAAAATATTTCATTTCACGCATCAGATCCCGCGGGAGCAACAACGCGAAATCCCCTCTTGTGCAAGGTGTTTTGCTGAACTTGTTATTCCGTCAGGAAGATAATAGCTTTGCCTTTGACGGTTAACTTGACATGTAGAATGCAATAGAACATTAAAACGACGGTTAACATGACTTTTCAACGGTTAACAGCTGTTGACACCACTAAGTTAGATATATCATTAGTTCTTTTTATAAAACGCTGTTAACCGATGTTAACCGTTGAAATGACTATAATCCCTTTTGTTAACCGTTTTGTGAACGCTATTTCTGTTTTTCAGCGTTTTTATTCGTATACATAAACACTAGGCTCATTTGTAAAGCATTTTAACGGCTATTTTATTGCAAAAAAGTTTTCCGACTGCTTCTGTTAATGCATAATTAATTCATATTGTCACGCGGTGCGTGATTCTCAAGGCTAAATACAGTCGCGTGACATTGTTTATCTCCTTCTTTCTGTTGTGTTTCGTTCATACATTATTTTACTGTACTGTTGTTTTATACTTGCTTTCTTAATATTTCGTTCTTTGTCCTTTCCCCTTTATTACTAAATTCAGTCGCTGATCCATCGATGCAATTATTTTGCCAACTACATGAACTGGAATGTTCTTAATTGTTCTAATTACGCGTGAAGTAAATTCGTCGTAACTTTCCTGTGTAATATTCAGTTCCAAAGCTTCTCTTTCCAGTTCGACTTTAACGACATTAAAAAAATTTTCAATGCAGTGTATATCCCCACTCCTAGGAGGAAGTTTCAATTGTTCCGCCTTCTTGCGACAAACAACCTTACGTACGCATACACTATTTTGTACAGGACAGTTGTCCTGAACCCATAAGCGTGATCCATTCTTGTCTGCTTTCCTGAACATTTGGTCAAAATTATTATTTACAAATGCAGCAAAGTAAGCTCCATCTAATTTTTCATACTTATGACATACAATAGCGCCTTTGCCATAACTTATAGCTACAATTAATTTCAGGACTTTTCCCCCGCTGCCTACTTTGCTTCCCTTTGCCGTACACCCACGAACTAGTCCTTCGGACTTCTTACGCCAAATACGACCGTGGGGTGCTTTCGCTTGATCTGCAGGATTTCTTTTATACCAAAAACTAACACCATCTAAATAAAAAGCCACAGAATCTTTCCAGACATCTTTTGAATAGTTTTTTTTCATCCGTTTAGCGAAGGCCACGCGATGTTTAATGTCCTTTTCCATTAACAAACCTTTCTTCCGTGCTTGAAGAAAGTGGTAGCCATTTTGGTGTAAAAATCGCCGGACTGTCTTATTGCTTACATGTTTACCGCTAATTCCAGCCCGGGACATTAATCTAGAAGACGTGAAGTTCCCTTCTTCTTGGCGCAGATGTCTTAAAGTCCTTAATATGGTTCTCTCTTCTCGCGCACTCAACTTCTTTGGTCGTCCTCCAGCGTGTTTTGTGCGCCTTTGTCTACTTCGCTTCATCCAGGACCCGTTCTTAATGATTCTGTAGACCGTTGCCCGCGATATATTGCATCTCTTCACGATTTCCGTTATAGATAAATTCATGTCGTTGGCCAAATAAAAAATATACGCCCTTTTGCAAGCATCTATTTTACCTTTAAAGGCCATAATTGCTATCTGATTTTCTTAATAGCTTGTTGTTTTACCGCCCTTATTTTTGACGTCATAATTTATTGCTTCTAATTGTTTCAATTATCTCCTTTACACTTTTTCAGAAATTACAAAGCATTTACAACGTCTCTTGAAAATTTGAAAGTGCTCCCATTTTTTAGAGAGAAGTTACATCGAATTAAAAAACTTGTCTTCATAGACAGTAGATGTATTTGCTTCGAGTTTTGATTGGTTCATTGGATTGTCTGCATCTGTTGTGATTGGCCAGAGTATTTATTTACCAGCATATATACTTAGTTTTGTTTTGATTTTACTGCACTCGAGTGAAAACTGCACTATTATAAAGAAAATAATACATAGCCATGGTTGTCATTAAGCTTTGAGGTTGTTGGCTATGTTGTGGTTCAATTTTTTCTTTGTTTTGAAAATTTTCAAACCAGTTTAGTTTTTATTTTCCTTTGTCTCAGATTCATTATCATAAACTGAGACAAAGGAAAACAAAAATCAAACTGGTTTGAAAATTTTCAAACCAAAGAAAAATATGAACCACAACAGCTATGTTGCAGGTAAAATCCTGTCTCAGGTTAAATCAGTATCAAATTTAGGTTGAATGTGTACCTATAGTGTGCAGTAGTATCTAATCTAGGTAAGCTAACCTTAACCAAAGCACAAAGCTAACTCTAACACAAAGCTAACTCTAGCTAACTCTACCACAAAACTGACTGTCACACCACTGGCTATAATATACATGAACATACATACCGGTATATCTTTGTGCTAGATGTCTGTGACAGTTTGCTTTGTGTTAGGGTTAACTTACCTACAGTAGATTGAATACTGGGCACACATTTAACCTATATTGAATACTGATTCAACCTGAGAACGGATTTTACCTGCAACAGCTACACAAGGAAAATAAGCCGTCATAAACTCAAGATAGTCTCCCGTGGTTATTGTCCTTTGGTCATTTTCAATCAGAGTTTTAGCGAGTTTTCCAAGAGAGAAGCGATAAACTTTAAAAAAATTGGCTATTTTTACTCTTATAGCTATAAGGAAAGTGACATCCTAAAACAGGCAGCATATGCTTATAGCACTAGTAGAATAATTTTAAACAAAACTGAACCCTTATTGTTGGGCTTTTACTGATATAAAGATGTATTTTGGCTTTTTGAAAATACACTAAAAATGGTGACATAGCCCCTTTAAGCTTTGAGCTTGCTGGCTACACATGGAAAATAAGCAGTCATAAACTCAAACTTTGGGTTGCTGGTCATCTTCAATGCAGTTGTTGGCCATATTACAGTATACAGTGTATACACTGTAGCCAGGTGCTGACTAATAATAGCAGCCTTGCATGGCTGCTGTAAGGGGGTGAGCCTTAACTACAGTTTAAAAGACATTGCTAGGGACACTATTTCATGGTTAGCATTTCTCATGTGTAATAAACTGCTAACATGGTGGGAACTATGAAACTGAACTAAAGACATCACTAAATCGACATTGCACATGTGCAAGTAGTGGCAGTCCCCAACCACGCGTAAGAATGAAAAAGTGCAAAAATCCAAAAGAACAGAGATAAAAACCCAATTTTTTTTGGCAAATCATAAGAAATTCAACTTTTTTTAACATCTGTAGCTTGGAATTACCATTAAGAGGCAAAGAAGGAAAGCTATTAAAGAAAATGGATGAAAATAACATGAATTTTAACAAATCCATGCTACAGATTTTTTATTGCCATGTTCCTAAGCCGTTGACATAGACAAATTCGGCTAACGCATTGTTGTACCCAATTCAAACCTTTTGGGATTAGAACTCTTTGTTTGTCATATTTCCATATCAATGAAGCATTGACATGGAAATTATATGGAAATATTGTGAACAAAGAATCTTATTCCCAGAAGGTTTGAATTGGGTACAACAATGCGATAGCCGAATTTGTCTATTGAGGTTTTTTTTGGAAAAAATTTAAGATGTTTGAGTTTTAAGGGTTTTTATGTTCTGGTCATGTGACTTACAGTGTTCTCACCAGGATTTTGCCTTGGGGAGTCGCAGGGCCCCCTCTGCTGAAAAATAGGGACCCTGTAAGAATATTAGAGGGACAAAGTTAACAAAAACCGTGTGGTATGAATAATCTGAGCCCGCACTCCAAAAGGTCTGTTACATGAAGTACCTACCTGATCCAACATGGCGGACAAGATGTTTAGGTTTGATAGCGATGCTTACACAAACCTTCACCATGTACGTGTGACCAACGAGGGTAAAGGCAATAAAATTAAAGGCTTTAAATTTTTTGATAAATATTTTTATTCATTAGAACAAGCAAAATGCTGGGGTGTTCGATTGACCATTAAACTACTCATAAACATTCAAAAGTCCATTTGACTTGAAGCTTGCTCCTGCGCCCTAACGGGAGCATCTTCTTGGCTTTTGGTGTGCCATCCCAATTTTTTTTTTGCGGGAATCCAGCAAGGCCGCAGCCTGGTGAGAACACTGGACTTACCAAATGTGGTTGTGACTCATAAAATTTGATGGAACCATTAACAGAATGAACTTGACCAAACATCATAGCCGGGGAAGTTAAGAAACCTATTGTGTGGCGTTTGCAACTCTTCTAAAGCAACCATCTTGTAGTTAAGGTTCTCCCCCCTTAATCTTGGAGATGTGAAGTTTCCCTTCTCGTGTTCAACTTCATTATAGAATAAACAAAGGTACATGTACAGTGTACATTCTTGAAGAAGTTTGAGACGAGAACCAGAAACAATAATAATAATAATTTAATAGATTAGCACTTGATCACTTATGACTCATGTTTGCAAAGCATAATAGAATTATTGATCTACCAATTGTGCACTTAAATAACTCTATTACATATGTGGAATCGTGACACATGCTATTTTTTGTATTCCTAAACCAGGTCCAGTGGCAACTTTAGGACAAAGCACCTCAAGAACTCTTGACACTAAAGCCTTGCTGGGTGTGGAACATAGGTAGGGCTTGTGAGTAAATTATGGTTGGTTATGATTAAGGGAATACAAGGAGAATATTCAGACTCCCTAGAAGGAGTCAAACACACAATGTTCTGCAGCACCAGTTAGATGCTCTAACCACTTAGCTACAGAGAGAAACAAGTGGCAATAAACTTTAGGTGATTTAATGAGATCATAAATTTTGTCTTGCTACATTGTCCAGCATCAACTGAGTATTAATTATATTAAGTAATAAAATGAAAGAAGAATGAATCTTAAAGGTACATGTACATGTACCCTGCAGTCCCTTCTGCACATTCAATGTTTTGTGAGACTCACACAATGGCATCATAGTCTACCTTCCACTTAACTGAAGAAAACATCTGTTGAATGTGCTGCTGGTGATGTTATCTTTAACTTCCTGATCTTTAATTGCTTCTTTTGAACTCGTCAACACTAAAAGCTTACTTTTGCAAGCTTTCCTTTCTATAATCAGGGGTGTAGCTAAGAAAACTTTAGCAGGCTCATTAACAAGCTCAGCCGGTTTTTCTGGCTTGTGCACCTCAAAATCACCCCAAGTCTTTGTTTTCGAGTGAAATTTCAGCCGGTGATAAGTTCTCTTTCAGCTGGTGAAATTAGCCGATAGCTGGCTCTCAGCTACATCCCTGCATAATGGGAGATATTCAGCTTCTGATAAGGTAAAAATTTGCGTCATGTGAGAAGTCACAGTATGTAACATATCATCAGAATCAAAACTAAAGATGTTTACAAAGTCCTGAGGACTGCAGATTCTCCTTAAGTTTGGTTAAATTATTAGAGAGTAAACTGACCGTCATTATAGGTACATGTAGCATTACTTTATACTATACACGTAGCATTTCTTACTTATACATTAAATTTGTACTGTGCATGCATGATAATACAATGGTTTTCAATTGAGTGTCAAAAGTAATTTGATGATTACTTTGGATTTGCATTCACTACACTTTGTGATTGGCTAAAAGATCTCATGTTACTTTCTCAATCAATCAGAACTAAATCCAAAACCAATTATATAATTATATTGTGACTTGTTCACACCCATTTTCTTATGCTTACATGTAGTTCTGATTGATTCATTGGACTGTCTACATCTGTTGTGATTGGCCAGAGTGATATTACTTGGTTTTGGTTTTACGACACTCAAGTGAAAACTGCTCTATTATATTACCTGATGCAGATACAGCAAAAAAGGCAGCTTTAATCTGTTTTCATGTGATCATTTGCTTCAACCAGAAACTTGAATGCAGAAAATGAGATGAAGAAGAGATTTGGATCTCATGTTGTTAGAGCAGAAAGCAGGTGTGTGTGTGTGTGCATGTGTGTGTGTGACCAGTGAAATGATCATGTCATGGATTTTGGGTAAGCTGATTCTGTTACAGTAGGTGAACATTGCTGTTTGTGGTATTGCAGTCTTGGGCAATTTTTCATGGAATGTTTTGGTATATCCGTATTGATATCACAGATGTCATGTTATGACAGTTTCACCCACCCTTTTTGTCAAACTTAAATATGCTTTTGCGGTATTGGAGTTAAGGGAACTCAACAATGTCCCACTCTTAAATCCAGTGACTATTAACAATAGTTACCTTTTTTGTACAATCGTTAGCAATAGCTTTTCAAAAAATCTACAGTGCTGGGCAAAACTCCTTACTGTAGGACAAACTTTAAAATCTATGGCCATTACATGGAGATCCTACCTGACCTGAAAGAAAGTTACCCCTTCCCATTGTGGAACAAGCTGTGCTCCCCCTCCATTTAGGGGGGGGGGGGGGGGGGGGGGGGGGGGAGGGGGGTAAAAGGGTGGGGCAGGCTCAACATTGTAGGGGATATGTGGTAGGGAGAAAACGTTTTTCTTTCACATGCATATAGAGATAACAGAAATTGGAATTTTTTCCCCAGACCTTTGTCCACCATTGCAGTTGTCTTAGTAATTCCACACATGTACATGTTTTGTAAAAACATTGATCTGTCTTCTTGCAGGCAAAGAAGAGCACATCAGCGAGTGTACCAACGCTCATCAAGGTATATTCGTACTCACTGTACAGAGTATTTAGGTTGTTTACCATTTGTTTAAACTGTCCTGTTGGATGAGTCATGATCAGTCCATAAAAAGAATGAGCAATGAGCAGAACGTTCTACACACAGTGGAGCCTCCATTAAGGGGGCACCAGCGGGACCAGGAGAAGTGTCCCCTTAATAGAGGTGTCCGTTTAATAGAGGTGATAATAACAAAGATTATATGAGCATTTTTCTGGCTGGGACCAGGAGAAGTGTCCTCTGAAAAGAGGTGTCCCTTTAATAGAGGTGATAATTGCATAGATAATATGTGAGCATTTTGCCAGCTGGGACCAGGAGAAGTGTCCCCTTATGGAGGTGTCTCACTGTAGTACTGAGGGTGTATCACTTTCCATTTCTGGATTTTATAATTAAATTATAAAAAGCTGACGAGTAAAAATGCCCAGCTGTATTACACAACTTTTTGACGTTGAATAAATTGTTTTTTATATGTCAGTCATCTTTTTGTAAAGGTGTTTTTCCTAGCGCTCAGTCAGAAGAGCAGAATGTGTCATATTTGCACTTGTTTTGATGGATATTAGTACTCTAGAATGCTATGTCGAATAATAAAACTTGATACAGCATGCACCTTACATCACACGCATGCTTTATTGAGTTATAAGAAACTCGGTTAACCATTTATAGCACATGTATTACTTTACGCATTAAATGTTCAATTTTTATAATTCATTAACGCATTATTATTTACCACCTACCTTTTGGAGATGCTCAGAGATGTCCATAATGTAATTATCAACCTACAATTGACCTGCTCCCAACATCAGTGGCTTCATAGCTCAGTTGGTAGAGCATCGCACCAGTATCGCGAGGTCACGGGTTCGAACCCCGTTGAAGTCCTGAATTTTTTTCAGGCTTCTTTTCGCAATTGCTTAAATTGCGTTCACAACTGCGAGGATCATTCTTCATTTAATGTAATTATAACTTGTGACAAATTGAAATTATAATAATAAAATAAAAATGATAGTTATGTTTTATCCACAGGCTAGTAACACCAAAGCCAACATGGCCTCGAATGGGAGCAACTGGTTGGTTCTGTGATCAATTGATTTTCTTCATGTGCTCTGTAGTTTTTTTTTTTTTTGCAGTTGTTCATGACATATTGTGTGAATCATTACTTGCATAAGCCCATTGTCCCCTATGGGAAAAAAATGTCTAATTTTTGGCCTGTGACTGGTCTTTTTTCTGAGATTTTAGTTGGGCGATTTAAATACATGGCATAATTGACAAAATTGGATGGCTAACAGAATTCAATACTTTTTAAAAAAATATTTTAACCTTGTCTTTCTAGAATAATATATACATATGAAGTTACTGCATTTTTCAATCACACTGACTCGATTACTCAATGACTCTGACTCAGCCTGCGTTTCGTTTTTCACTATCGCAATTATCAGACGTCTCAGAAGTGTTCAAGGATGCTTAATTCAGCAAGGGTCAAAAGGTCATGCATAGTTTGCTAACTGATTTTACTTGTTTTGTAGGGATAAGCATGAAGACCACAGAAATTATACGTGGGTTAGTTTATAAAATATAGTTAGTATTAAAAATTTAATAAATTATAAAGTCTTTTGACTCAACTCAGTTCTACCTTTTAGTTCAATTTTTCGAAGCTGTTACTTTGCGGTAGACTAATAAAATAACTTTTATTTAAAGAAAAATTAATTATTTTATATTGAACAAGGTAAATATGACTGCAAAAGTAAGTCATTGCCTATACTTTTGGGAGTAATGTCCAGTGCAGCATGCAGAGAGGGAAGCCACACTACTCCATGAAATGCATCACAAAGTGTCCTCATTTATAACGCTCACCATAACATGAAGTAATATGTAAGACACAAATAACTCTGTCAAATATGTAGCATTTGTTAAACAATACTTGCATGCAATCCCGGACATAGGTGGAAACTTTGGGGAGTGTTGTTAGAATGATGTACTTTCAGGAAGTGCAACTAAGGTCTTAAAATTAATTTTACGTATGGGTATTGGTGTTACTTTCAGGAGCCACTCGTGATTATTTTCAGAATTCTAAGATAGCCATATATCGCAGGTGCAATACTTGTTTGGATGTAAACTGTATACGTATTGTGTTAAGGAAGCCCAAAGAAGGCAAGTTTAGAATTGACCAATCATTTGGTTTGCAGCAGTTTTATAGCAAAGCAAATGAAGAATCCTAGTGCTGTAAAGTTCAGCTTTTCTGACATTATAATATGTTTCTTCATAGGTACATGTACAGCTGCAGTGGAACCTCGATATAACGAACTATATTCTCCGGGTATTCTTCAGCCCAGTTGTATTAAAATGGGTGGAAAAGGATCCCTGTTATAACAAACACATCTTCCCAGTCCCTTGGCATGTTGTTATATCGGAGTTCCGCTGTACTTTGCTTTTGAACATTCTTCTTATCAACTGCTTTTCTGCTGTCTTTGTTGTTTTATTAGGTACAGTTACTTCACTTTTGAACATTCTCCCTCTTATCAGGAAGTCCAGTTTCAATTTCTAGATGCAGTAGAATCACTTAACCCCAACAACATATCTGTAAGTGAACATTTTCAAAAAAAAGCATCATTCTTACTTTGAATGTGCTACTTTATTTCATTTCACTTCATTTGCTTTCTTTTTGTCATTTGAAATCACTTTATTTTATTGTGCTTTGCCAGAGTAGTAATTATTAAACAACAACAACTGAGGGACAAAGTCGTAAAAGTAAAGTGTTGAATTTTAAGAGTTAGGGTATCGGTAGCTGGTTACCCCCGGCCCAGCAACTTACAGTATATTAAGTTCTGTGGTCTCAAGAAGATGTTAGTTGTCTTATCGACCAGCTGATTTGCATTTTGGACAGATCTATTTCTGGGTCTACAGATCGATTTACAGGTCCAGTCTGTATCAATCTGTTTGTTGCCATGAGGAATAGCAATGTAAATAGTTCGATTCTAACTTCCTTTTATTAACTCATGAATATGAGAAACATTGAACTAGTTATAGTCAGTAGTCAGGCAGGGACAAATATGCAAATTCTCACCCCTTCCTTCCTTTTATTTATAGGCTACTTCGAAAAATACCATAATACTCTTTAAAGTTTGGGTGGTGCTTGATGTAAGCCTGATTTTTCCAATTTCTTTTGTTTTCAACACAAACTGCACGTGCTATGCCAACTTCTTGACAAATTATTTGCATACGGTGCACATTTGTATACGAACACACAATGCTACGTCCCATCGTTCCTACGTGTACTCTGAATTCCATTGTGCCATTCTAACAAAGGAGACTTGAATAATTACACTCCAGTGAGGCTGAGCCTACACATATGGTATTTTTCGAAATGGGCTATTGGCTGTAAACTTTTCTTGGTAATTCCACTGACTAGAACATAAGGCTTGCACATATTTTTTGTCTTTACCAAATGCAATAGGTAATGGTCAACTACTTTTCCCTTTGAGGACGGCATTGGGGGAGGGGAGGGTGGGGGGAGTGGTCGGTGGAGCAAAATGCATAGTAGGGGGGGGGGGGGGGGTCCAAAGGTTGTTCCATATTCACCAGTTGGCTTGTAGGAACCTTTGATTTTTTTTGGTAGGCTGTTAATCTGTGAGAAATACTTAGAAATTGTATTGTTGCAGGCTATTTTAAACACTCATCCATATCATGTTGACTCCCTTCTGCAACTCAGTGAAATCTGTAAGATGGGGGAGGATTACCAAATGGCGGCAGAGCTCATAGGTCAGTATCAACAAAGATATTTTACCTGTACCTCTCCTCCAGTAATCTATTTGTTAGTGAAAACAGTTTTTGAGGAAGTTTTATTTCATCTAGTGACAAATGTTTTGATTCGTGAGCATGAAAAACTTACCGGTATTTAACCTTGTGATTGGAAAAGAAAGAAATGGAACCTAGAAGACACTGTTTAAGAAAGATCAAAGATTGTTCTGCACAAGACTCTAAACTGCAGCATTTTACTGAGTACTTAATGGAAATTTATTAAGTCAGTTTATTGATTCCATAATTCATTATTAACAATAAGTTAAAAAGAAATATTTAAAAAGTTGACACTGGCTAAAATATTAAATAGCACCTCGAAAGAACATTTTGAGGTGAAACAAAAGTCTCTATAGAGCATTCTTAATTATCTCTAATTAAGATTATTAAGAATTAAGAATGCTCTAGAGACTTTTGTTTCACCTCAAAATGTTCTTTCGAGGTGCTATTTAATATTTGCATATATCGTATACCATCAGGACGCCGTTAGACATTTGCATTTTATCTTTTGCTGAAGAAGGCAACAGTAGTTGCCAAAACGTCCAATACAACATTTTTAGCCAGTGTCAACTTTTTTAATATTTCTTTTTAACATGCCTGGCTACACACCAAACATTTTTAACAATAAGTTAGTTATACATGTAGATTAGTTCCGGAGGCACCTCAGTGTTGTGGTTAGTTGGACTTTTAACCTGAAGGTTGGAGGTTCAAAGCCTGGCGTGCATTTCTCGAAAGTCTCGAAAACTTTTCGGGCCCAAAAGCTAGTTTTTAAATTCAGTTTCTAACGAATGGCGTTAAAGTTTTTAACCCGGAAACCAGCCAACCTCATGTAGTAAACGTAAGATTTAATGCTAAGCTTTTAAAATTAACAAAAACCAAATCTTTGTTAGTAAACATTTTGTATATAACATAACTTTTCGGGCCCGAAAAATGTCCGGGACTTTCGAGAAACGGACGCCTGGTCCCTGATGATGTTGTTGCCTTAGACAAGAAACTTTTCTCCACATTGTCTCTCTTCGCCCAGGTGTATAAATGGGTACCGGCGACATAATGCTGGGGGTAACCCTGTGATGGACTAGCACCCCATCCAGGGGGGAGTAGTAATACTCCTAGTTGCTTCATGCTGGGTTCATAAACCAGGTTAAGCTCCCACGCTATGGACCACCTTGTGCTTGTGTGCAACTTTACCTACATGTAGTTAGTTCTTGTTAGTTGGAAAAGCTACCTTGAAACGTGGAAGATGTGGACACTTAAATGAGAATGATTCCAGTGTAAAAATTGTTTTATTTTCTTTAAACAGATTTACAGTGTAACTGATTTATATTGTGTTGCATTTCAGAAAGAGCCCTTTATTGTCTTGAAAGGAGTTTCCACACTTTGTTCAGTCTCACACAGGGCTACACAAGGCTTGACTACAGAAGGGCAGAGAACAGGTGAATAGATTTCTATTCTGCTTTTTAACTTGTGAATATGCAAAATGTAATAAACAAGTTATAGCAGACAGGGACAAATACATGTATGCAAATTCACTCCTTCCTTCCCTTCCTCCTTCCTTCCATCGGCTGTAAACTTTTATTGGTAATTCTGCTGACCAGTGGGCCTTTTACCATTCCAAATGCACTAGAGAGCTTCAACAACTACGACAATGACGGCGGCTAGAACAGCACAAAACAATAGGTTGAATAAGCAAAACAATGGCTCTGCACATGCGTTTTACATTTTGGTACATTTCTTTGCCATCTCTGCAAAACAACGTCAAAGGATCCAGCAAATGATAGGTTTTGTGGAGAATGTGAACACACAATGGTTAAATTTCCTTGCTTTATTTGAACTTGAAAGTCGTCCCTACGAATTCAGCTCCTGAACAATTCAGTCACATGAGACAAATTAAACAAATTGGAACAATTGCAAAGTAGTTTAAAAGAGCACGCATTCCTTTTTTTTCAAGTGATGCTTTCCTTGGCGTTGTCATTGTGGTTGCTTAAATTATAAGCTCCCCACTGTCAAGATTGAAACAGTTCAGTAGCACTCTGATGCAAAAATTAGATTAAAAGCTAGAGTTTTCTTAAGAAAAATGTCTCCCCAAACTTTCATCCTTTTGTTTTCGGAGGGATAAAAAATGTCGTTTTGTGTACGAAATAAGATCAGCTAGGATTTTAGGAAAGGGTAAAGCAGTAAATTAGTGGATAAGATTTCTTTCCCTAAAATTTTCTGCCACTGAAATGTTCAGCTAAAAGAACCGGAAAGCTCAAACTGTATTAGCTTTCACAAAGTCCCCTTTAAAGTCACTAAAATGATATTGAAAAACAGTACAACGCCATTCCAAACGTTGACTTAACGTTCCTTGTTGAGTGTCCCTGATTATTGATGAATGACTAAAACTTCCCATACCCCATTAGTTCAGAACATTCTGACACAAAAGTCATGAAAAAATCAATGTTTCATGTGCAAACAAAAGGCCTAGATCCAGTTTGGTTTTTGTACTTGTAGCAGAGTTTCACTTATTAATAATAAATTATTCCATGTTGTAGGTCCTTCTTTATTGCTTTGTTTCGTCAAATCATCTTTGTGGGACAAAAAGGTAAATTTCTATATTGTTTATATTGAAAATTCGTTTAGTTTTTATTCGTAGTATATAAACAGGGATCGTACAGACTTTTGAAAGACTGGAAATACCACATTCATGGAAAATCCCCTGAAAATTTTCTTATTAGCCAATCACAGAGCATAGCAATGCAAAACCAAAGCAATCGCGAAATTACTTTCGACACTCAATTGAAAATCACTCTGTTAGGGCCGATTTACACGGTACAACTTTGTCGCATGCGACACGCTTAAAACATGCTTACGACATGCTTACAACACAAATTATTCCGTGTAAATCAACTTAAGTCATGTCGTAAGTTGTCGTAAGCATGCCGTAAGCGTGTCGCATGCAACAAAGTTGTACCGTGTAAATCGGCCCTTAGGGATTACAATTTTTGTGTTGTCTTTTAGGCTGTTACAGAACAGCATTGGAGATATGCAAGCTGCTGCTTAGGTAAGAGGGTCATGTAAAAACAGCAACAACAACACCCCACCTCTCCCCTTAAAACTGTGAAAGCCAAATTCCAAAGAAATAGAGGCCAACTTCTGCTTCCAATAAATTACAAGGTGTGATTTCATCACTGAAATTCACATCATTGTTGAGCTATAAAACATCTGCTTCAGCTAGGAAACATGTTTTTTTGTAATTAACTGTTGGACTTTAAACTTAATAGTCAAGAAGGCAAGGTTTAGTTGACCTATTACTTAATGAGAAAAGAGGAGAATGAATTTAATTAATTTAATTGATTGATTCAGTAGGCCAATAAATTGATTGCAGTATTCAAATAAAACAACGGGTAGATTTATTTGCAGCATATGCATAAAGTTTTTGCATTAGTCAATGCAAAATGCCTATCGTTTTAAAGCACGAAAACAATAAGACATCAATAAGCACTTTGCACCAGCTAATGCAACAACTATACAATAATATATGGTGCAAATATGTTGTTTCAAATATGATAGGCAAACAGTAAACTTGTCGCGTTCTAGGAACGCAATCCTAATTCCGTGTTGGTTGCCCTGTGCCTTACATGCAGTAAAATTTGAGATTTTATGGTGTCCGGTCTTCCAAATGGCCACCCCAGGGGATCATTTCCGCTGGAAGTTCCTTCGAATGCGTCTCCATAATCTCCGATTACTGCTAGTAACTATTATAATGTGATCCATACAGCCCATATCCTTGACTATTGTAACATGTTCAAACTGTTCTTTTCAGCCTGGATCCAGAGGAGGATCCTCTTGGTGTTCTACTTATGATTGATTTTTATGCTTTGAGATCACAACAGTTCAGTTTCCTTATCAGACTGTTCGAGGAATGGGAGGTAATACAGCTTTTATCAACCAGTTTATTTACTCATTTCTCTGAAGTACAACAGAAAAACATTCATTTAACGTTCACACGAAAATCGTCTACACGAAAGATGTTTTTCCACTGCTAGATAACAAGTTACCTATATCGGAAAAAAAATTGGGGTCACTGACTTGTTTCAGGGATAATGCACATGGAAAAACACCCTGATGTTGAAAAATCTGCCCTCATAATGTGATATGCCGTCAATAACTTTTAGTTGAAAAAAATATAATATCAAAGATGAATCACCAGAGACAAACTTTCTTAGTCAAATTTCATCTTGGGGGGTCTATTGAGTAAATAATTTCAACTGGTTTCATTCTCTCAATAAATAAAACTTATAAGAAGGGTATTTGCAAGTGCTGTACAGCTAAATAAGAGCGGAATTTCAGGCGTGCAGGTAAAAAATAGAAAAAAATTCAAACTTCTACAACACAGATTTGTTTTCATTTTCTCAGCAATGGTGGAGAATCGATAGAGAAACCGATATATAAAACTAAATTGGGGGTCACCGACCATTCTTGGAAGCGAGTAAAATCCAAGCAAAGTTAACACAATGGCTACCAGCCCTTTATGTTTAGATTTCTTCATTAACATACTCACTTGTCATTGCTCCTTTTCGCGCCAAGTGTCGCATAGCCCCATGTCCTTAAATGCTCGCTCCCCCACCGACACACCACTACAGTTTCTTTCGTAAACTAACCCCTTTATTCAGATGGAATTTTTCTCTTACAGTAAACTCTATCTTTTTAGCCCCACAGGAACTTGTCTCAGCTGCCAAATTTTGCCTTCTCCGTGGCTCTTGCCTTCTTCCACTCCAGCAAACAGAATGGTGAATTACGAAAAGCAGATCAAATGGTTAGTTGCTTCCTTCTTTGTGCATGATTACGTATACAGTTTCTGCATAATACAGATACGTACATTTAGAATATGACCGTACGGCCCCGCTGACACAATCCTACAGAAAATAGAATCACAAGGTGACGTGAGCGGGCCGGACGGGTTGACATGAGCCGGTCCGAAGCCGTCCAGCCCCGCTCGAGTTCAAGTGACCTCGCACTGCACGACTATTCTTGTACTTTCTAGTCGTATTACAAAATACTTATTGACTGAGTTAGGTTGGGCCGGACAGGAAAATATTTGGCTCTCGGTCATGGCGCACGGACCTCGCTGCGCTCGGTCCGTACGCCATGACCTCGAGCCAAATATTTCCTGTCCGGCCCTCCCACTCAGTCAATAAGTGCATAGTGTTAAGGTACACAAATAACAGAAGAAAAAGAAAAAACTCCGTAAGTTTTGCTCTATGTCGCTTTGCGGGTGTACGTTTTCTTTTGATTGGTGAAGAGACTAACTACTCTGCAAAATGACTTCAAATATAATGGTCTTCTTATATACACTTCCTCCTACATGTAATGTGCCGTTTATGTGCATAACTGTTGAATGTTATGTGGCAAATAAAAAGGTGATGTTACACGGGACGATTTGCAACGACGATTTTTAGCGCAACATGGGTGCGCGGACGATTTTCTTCGTAATTTTTGCGTTGCGAAGTTTTTGAATCAGCTTCAAAAACTTGCAACGCAAAAACACGAATTTTACTCAGGTTGTTTCGTGTGACATACCTGTCGTTAACTTTGTTGCGCTAAAAATCATCGTTGCGAATCGTTCCATGTAACATCACCTTAACTGAGTGTAATGGTTAAAATGGTCAATTACATTTTTTTTTCTTATCATTGCTTTGTGTTTCATCCTTTTAGCTTCAAACCGCTTTGATTATGTTTCCATCGGTAAGTGGTAAATTGACATTAAAATATTATACAGTGAAACCTGTATTAAGCAGACACCCTCGGGATCCTCCTAGTGTCCGCTTAATACAAGGGTCCGCTGAATACAGGTTTGTTTTACAGTAAATATGGGAAGAAAATTTAGGGACCCAAGCAGCTGGTGTGTGCTTAATAGAGAGTGTCCACATAATATGAGATCTGCTTAATACAGGTTTCACTGTAATATATATATATATAATATTATAATATATATTATAATAGAGACAATCAAATCACCAGACTGCAAAATTAGACACGTAGTGTAGTTCTAACTTTTGAGTCTGTCAACGAAACCCTATGGTGTGACCATTCAAATGAAACCTCTTCAACAGTACTTTTGCATGGTACCAGTTGTTTGTCAATATTTTACAAAACGAAATTTGAATTTTGATTTTTGGCACTCTTGGTAGTTAAAGGGCTAATGGGAAGGGTGCACAGCAGATAAAACTCAGATCAAATATTATTGTGAACTGTAATGGAAACGCTGAGGTAAAGAAAAATTACGTAATCAATTGAATACATCATTTGCATTTAAGTGCTCCTTTGAAATCAGTGAACTAACAATGACATCTTTGTAGGTTTTGTCTCCACTTACGGACAAATGCAATGTTGCGTTGGACTCCTCTATCATCAATCATCCGTTCTTTTCTCCTGCATTATCAAACAGGTATAGTAACCTACCCCCACCCCCACCCAATGTCCATCAATCAATCAATCAACTTTATTCATGTGTCAAAAAAACTTTCTAGCTCGAAGAAACGTTTACTCCATATTTCTTTTCATCCAAATGTATGAATGGGAACCAGAGAGGTGTTCTGACAGGGAACCTAACAGAATGCTGCCATAATTTAGCATCCCATTCCCGGTCTGTTGTAATACTCCTAGTCGATGCTATGAAAACCAGAGCTATGCGCCGACCCGATGAGTCTCCTGACTTCATCGATCTTTTAGACTGGACAAGCTTTATATGTACATGTATGTCTCTTTAATACTTACTCAAAGCCAAGAAAGAAAGCAGTAACTATTAAGTTATTGTATGTTTAATCAAAACCAAAGTAATCACTCTGGCCAATCACAACAGACTCAGACAATAGACCTTAGGGAAGTAGTCATAACAAGTATACTCGTCGAGGACCCACCTTGTGTAGGGGTGGGGGGGGGGGGGGGGGGGGGGGGGGGGTATGTAAGATACCACCTATCTGATGAGTGTAATGGACATAATTTTTTGGCTTAAAAATTGGAGATGAGACTTAAATATTCTGTGTGCATGAAGCTTGCATTGCTAGTAAAACGGCACAGGAAGATTTGAATCCTTTTCTCAGTTTCTACTCCTGATACAATGGGGGCTATACCAACAAGACACCATCTTTTTAGGTAGGGGAGAAGGGGTACATAAAGAGACTACCAGTCTTTTTGTAAAATGGTGGGTCCTGTCCGAGTATAATAGTTTTGACCATTTCCCTTATTCATAAATGGCGGCCGATTTATTATTCTTTTATATTCATGCTAATCAGTCTACCTAGCCTCATTTTAGAGCAAGCATTCTTTTGAATTTTGCACATGCTACCGAGGCTAGGTAGGCTTGAAACGTGAACGAGATATTTCGAATTTCGAATGTCTACGCGAATTTTCAAATAATGCCTTCCAAAGAAACACACGCTTAGCTTCAAGCGGAGAGGATCGAAATTTCTATTGAAAAGCCAATAGAAAACGAGGAAATTCGATCCACACTTAGGGTATAAATACATGTTTGAAAATTATGCCGAGCAGAATGGTTTAACCGTTCTCAAAAAAATATGCGTTGCTACTGAAAGGTAGCAACTAGCAAATACAAACCCGGCAACTGATGAGGTTCGAGAGGAGAACCGAAACCATGGTCTTGCCTGAATGAAATACTGGCATAAACGAAGCAGTCGCTAGAATGTTAAAATTGCCAACGGAGGTTTTAGTGTAAACAGCTCCACGCAGCTATAAAGCGTAGCGAATGGAAGCTAAAATTACAGACTTGACTGAGACAAACGTCAACTCTCTACAAGTTGAATAGCTTATTAAGCTACAACTCTCTCTGCTATAAAGCTTGGATCCTGAAAATTAAAATCCTGCAAAGACAAAACTAAAATAGCTGGGTTCAGCGTGACTCTTTATTAATAGCAGGAAAGACATTCACGGCCAACAGATCATTTCAGATCCTGTCATGTCCGGTATTTTGCCAAAAGATGGCGGAAGAGCGTCGGTAAAGAAATGTTTACAGGCTCCGCCGACCAGTTCCCCCTCGATTTTTCCCTTTTTTTTACTTCGCGCGTTCCCCACTATCTTGGAGCCTGGAACAGGCTACATTCCAATTAATCAATAATTAAAGTTAACTGGTCGTTTTAACCAGGTTAATTCTCCGAGCTGTCAGTCAGTCATCACCGCCCACGCGGTAATTTGAGAATTAACCCACTCCAATGCGGCCGCTCACAAAAGTTAACTCTGCCATTTCATAAAAAACGCCTGTTAACGGAGTTATTTTTTTGCGACTTTTAACCAGGTAAATTACAATGTAACCCATTAACTGACTTAACTCGCCAAGTGCGGCCGCGGCCAATGTAACTTAACGTTGGCTTTCGCGGGCGATTTATACCAGACTGAAGGACTGGGCTCAAATGTTTTAATGCTGAAGTCGGAAGTCTCGTTTAAACACAGCCGATGTATGTTTGGGAAGGCGAACTTGGAACTTAGAATAAGGTTGGTTGGTTGTATCGAATCGACTTTCTACGTGTATCGAATCGACTTTCTACGTGTATCGAATCGACTTCTACGTGTATCGAATCGACTTCAATTTGTATCGAATCGACTTTGTATCAAAACGACCGAACTCCCTAATTAGCATGAATATAAAAGAGTAATAAATTGGCCGCCATTTATGAATAAGGTCGATCCAATGAACAATCAGCTCTCGAAGCAAATACATGTAGCCGACGCCAAGCGCGGGAAAACGTTCTCTCGTGTGGTTTTGGTTTTACTTCTAATTGGTTGATAAAGTGGCGCGAGACTTTTTAGCCAATCACAAAGGGTAGCAATACAAAACCAAAGCAATCGCGAAATTACTTTTGACAGTCAATTGAAACCCGCTCTAATTATTACTACTTTTTATGTTTACCACCAGTAATCCCATTGCCTTAAAGCAGCTGGAGTCCCTGTACATTGGTAGAACATACCATGTCTGGAAGGAGCCCGAGGTGAGAACAACAACATTCCTTTTCAACATTTTTTAACTCTGTCTCCTAGTCTGCCTAGAACACGCAGATCAAGTTCTAAACCGAAACAATTTCAAAAACTGGCTTGTAAAATATCCAGTAACTTCCAAAAACTAACAACACCATGCTCTCCTCTGTAGCTTTCATTTCATTGGTCATATTTTTAGACTACGAGCAATTCCCCTTTCCCTGCTTAGTCCGTTGAGAGAGAAACGAAAAAAACATTTCTCGCTCAACGGACTAAGCTGGGAAAGAGGGACTGCTCGTAGTCTACCATATTTTAGGACTTTGTCCACAGACTCGAACCAAAACAACTACATGTACAGTCGAAACCGCTTCACGGACACCTTGTTATTATAGACCATTTTCTCAGTCCCGGCAGGAATTCCATACATTTTCTCTTTCTCCCGTCCAGACTAAAACAAAAACAAAGTGAACCCCGTTTATGCGGACAATTTGGTTAATTTTGAGCATTAAATGTTAAATCAATTCAGTTAAAAGAGGATTGAATATTTTTGTCAGTCGTTATTGCGTCGACGAAGGAGACGCTTCCTAATCTTGTCGGCTCGGCGGAACGAATCGAGAAAAGTGTCGGTACCAAATCTGCGCCATCTTGAAACGTCACAATAGTATCCAGCATGCTTAGCGCGTCGTGAAAGAAAGAACCAGAAATATGCCTGAAACGCAAATGCCATGTCACAACGAGGTACCTAAGGAGACGCACTTTAATCTGTGATTACTTCTAGTTTTTAGTTGTCTTAGTGTGGTACCGTGCTGCATTTTTCCATAAAAACAGTAAACACTCAATTCAGTTACGTCATTCGTGTGAACCCGCTTAATACGGACCGGGCCCCCGTTAACCCAGTGTTCACATGGGCAGTTTCCACAGTCCCTACGGTGTCCGTATGGGGTTCGACTGTGCTCGACATACAACTCAAAAGTTTCTACGACTATTAGAGCGGTTTTCAATTAAGTGTCGAAAGTAATTTTGCTGTAGCTTGGTTTTACATTACTACGCTTTGTGATTGACTAAAAAATCTCGCGCCACTCTTTCAACCAATCAGAAGTAAAACCAAAACCGATGGTGACTTGCTATATGTATTTGTTTCGAGCTCTGATTAGAAGCGACGTTTTGTTATATTTCAGGTGATTGACTGGCTTGCCATGAATGTAAGAAAAGTTTTAGACAAAGTTGAGGCACGGGATCCAGTGGTAGAACAGTGTAAACACAAGTGAGTTGAGCTCTGTCAATCATCACAGAGTGATTGTCTAAACGTCTTTTGCGGCAAATCTAGGCCCAGGCCAAACATAAACAAGAGTGGACGAAAGTTGTAGAGATTTCAAACCCTTCGAGCGCTCAAGAGAGTAAATAAGAGCGCGTGAGTTTTGACACCAAAAAAGAGCAATAGTTTACTCCTATCGCTTCTTGAGCCGATTCAAACTATTCAAAAGCACACGAGAGTCGTCGAGAGCACATCAGAAATAAGAGCAACAGTTTCAACTCTCGGTTACTTCACGCGCCTCTGAACAATAGAAGCCTCGCTCCTGTGAAAACCAAAACAATAACAGAGGCGCGTAAATCATGATGGACAATATTGGGTCTTTAAACAGGTTTGCATACCTTTTCTTTGTTGAAGTCCAGTTGTGCTGAGAGGTGTGCATTTGTTGTTCATTTATTTCCAGGCGTCAAGTACGCTACAGAGGAACACCACGAAATGTTTACAGACACATTGTTATGTCAGGTGAGTGGGTCATGTGAAGGTTTTATCTCTGTCCTGATGTAAAACGCTCGAATTTAATCATTCAAACAGGGTTTACAGGGTCATGAAAAGGTCATGGAAAAATAGCATTCCAGGCCTAGAAAAGTTATGGAATTTAGAAAAATCTGTTTTTGGTCATAAATCAAAGGCTGCTTCGTGGATATGAAACAATCTTCGGCCCCTCCCCTCTCCTAAGCGTTTTTCTCCACCGACCCTCTACCCTCTGCGTCCAACTTCCCACCCTCCAACGCTGACCCCATGGGTAAGGCAGATGGCCATTACATATGGCGGCTCAATGGATACAGCCGATCAGCACGATATCCCCTCAAGAATAATGAATAGCATTACTTGCAAAGAGCAGCTTGAAATAATGGATATCATTAATTCAGGCTACTTAACGAAGTGGAACAAAAACTCAAAATTATATAAAAGCAACGGCGCGGTGACAATTTTTTCAGCTCGTGAGCTTCTGTATCCAATAAAGGTTACCCTTACCCTGACCCTAACCCTAATTTTCTTTGGCACTTTTCCCCCTTTTACTCCCTTTCGCGGTCGCCATCATTTTTCTGTTGTGGTGCAACAAAGCACCACGGGAAGGTACCATCCCGGTGGCGGCCTGAATTAATAATATCCATAATTTCGATCTGCTCTTTGCAAGTAATGCTATTCATTATTCTTACGGGGATACCGTGTTGAGCCGATCGACCGAGTAAAAACTTGCATATTTGCCGCCCCCCCCCCCCCCCCCCCCCCCCACCGGATGCTATAACTCGTTTAAGTAATGCTTCACATAAGAACGATAGTAAACTTCATTGTTCTGCGGCAATGGCTCTTTCCCACATAGAATATCTTTGATTTTAAGAATAGAGGAGGAGGTGATGGTTCATAATTATATTTCATTATAAAAATACATAAAATCCATTTGCGTCAAATATATTTTAGGAAATGTTCGTGCTTAACCAATCAGAATAGCAGAAGACAATAGCTACTAATTTTGCTTCTTTGATGAAGTTCCCCAAATACAATATCTTTTAAAAATTGCATGTTGTGCGATTGGGTCTCAAAATACTTGAAACCTTAAAACATTTAGACTTTATGCACCTTGAACCTTAACTTTTTAGCAGTGTTTGAGTCTAGGCCAATATGTCGGGAAAATCGTCGATCATCGCAGAAATCTGGGACGCGTCGGGAAAATAGAAACGCTCCCAAATGATCGAGGATTTCTACGATTTCGTGTTTTCATATGTCGGCAAAATCTGGGACGGTCGGGAAACAGCAAAATCCCTGATCGTCTGGGATTTTCCCGACACATGAAAACCAGGCTATAAGCTCACGGGTAAGGTGCAAAGCACCGACCCTCAAACGCGACCCTCACACGCTCCGAGCTTTATTGTCACCCTCGCACTCACCTTTGCTTCGCTTTTCGGTGAATTTGCGCAAAAATACGGACTGCCTTCTAGTCCACTGTACACCACAAACATTTGTTTTCTCGGCACTAGAGATGTAGAAACTTGTTCTATTTTTCTAACTTTTTTTTAGCAGAGCTCTTTTTAGCGGAACGGGAACCAGATCGCGGTTGTATAAACAACCGTATGAAATATATATATATATATATATATATATATATATATATATATATATATATATATATATATATATATTTATAATATTTCCCCGATCATATGAAAACCAGGCTTAAGAAAAAAATAAGCGGAAAACCCTGTCTAGGTGCATGGTGTCCTTGAGAAATTGAATTTGTGGCCTTCAAAAGTCCTTGTATTTTTGGTCAAACAGGATACGATCCCCGCTCGGCACAGCTTTACTTTTCCTTTCACGTTTGTATGAGAAACAGCCTTATCACCTTCTTTTTTCCATTTTTGTAGATATTAAAGATGCCACTGCTTCTCTTCCTATGGTGAGAATTTTTCTTTTGCTTTGCTTTGCTTTGTCTTTCGTTGTTGTGGTTTTTGCGTGGCGTAGCCTTGAACGTACTAAACGTCATGTTATTTCCATACCGTGCATACGGGTTTACCATAGTTTCAACGACATCCGTCAATACCGTTACTTAAAATTTGTCTAAGCTTGGGTTATTGTACGAAACAAAGTGGTTCTAACTTTTGAGTCTAGTTGAAATCCTCAAGTGTGACCATTCAAATGAAAGCTGATCAGCACTTTCCTGTAGTACTGTTTGTCTTGCTTTACAAATGAAAGTTATCTAGCAGTACTTTCCTGTGGTACTGTTTATCTTGCTTTACAAATGAAAGCTACTGCGCAGCACTTTCCTGTGGGACTGTTTATTATGCTGTACGGGGTGGTTCTTACTTTTGAGTATGTGTATAAAATTTTACGATGTCACCATTCAAAAGAAAGCTATTGAACAGTACTTTCCTGTTGTGCTGTTTATTTTGTTGTACAAGTTGGATCTTACGTTTGAACCTGTGGAAATCCTAAAGCATGACCATCCAAATAAAAGTAATAAGCTGTAATGAGCAGTACCCTCAAATTTTAACCATTTTGTTTCCAAAATTGGACGAACTTGAAAGAGGATGGATATAATTGAGCTACACCGTTGTTCGTAGTTCGTCTTAATCTTCCCCAATCTTTTAACCATCCTTGTTTTGTTCAGTCTGGTTTGTTTTCTTCCCTTTGGCATTTTTCTAGTTTAGATATCGCAAACAGTCTTGTTGTTGGACTATACTCAATATAATACAGCGACGTTCAATGCAATGCAATATTTTATTTATACACGATGCTTGAAAGTGATAATTGAATCTTGTTCTGATTCTATCTCAGGACTTGGCGAATGTTCCTCTGTTGTCATACGACCCCCTCCCCCCTCAGGATTCAATGTCAGGATACACTCGGCCACCAAGGTAACAGATTTTTCCTATTTGTTTATTTGATCCTGTTTCTTTACTTAAGCCGATTCCCAGCTGGAATTTATAGGGCAAGATTCTGTGTTCCTAACATCTTTGTTAGTCATCTAACCTCATGAATCAATACGGTAAAACTTCATTAATACAACCACATTTTATGGTCGGAATTAACCCTGTTTTTTCGCTGCAAAACAATGTGAATTGGACGTAATATATTAAATACGAGTCAGATGCTAATCGCCTAATCTTTGTCAATTTTTTTTTTTTCGCTTTAGGCATTTATATCTGATTATGCGTATCGTTTGTTCGCATTAACATGGTGTCTTTAGAAAGAAAATAATGGTTAGGGGCTCCGCACGGTGGTCGGTGGTCGCATTAACGGGGTGGCCGGAATCAGTAATGGTGTTTTCATATAAGGAAATGACTGAGCTTTTGTTCGGGCCGAAAAATTAGTGGGCGTAAAGACGAGGTGGTCGCATTATAAACGGGTCATGTGACCCTCATTTTGATGTATCACCCACTTCATTTTGATGTATCACCCACTTCTTCAACTGAAAGTTACGGAAAAAAGGGCCCTAGCCTGGTCATTCTCATCTTCACAACGTACTTCATTACTGAGACAATTACTGGCACAATTTCGAAAAACATTACCAAAGTTATGTCAGAAGTCTTTATGAACTTGTGATTTTTTTTATTGTATTTTTTATGCAATATCTTGGTTAGCCTGCGAATACAGCCGCTTGTCGCTCCGACTGTGATAAGAGACGGCTGTATTCACAGGCAATATCTTACTTTGATGAGATTTTTAAGCAAATTATATTTATAGCGTGCTCTAGGCAACCACGTTTCCTGACTGAAAGACGCCTTAAATTTACATTTCACACCCAATTGGTGTGAATTAGTGGAGGTGCCATCCATTTTACAGAGGAACTTCGTGTTTGAAACTAAATTTTAAAGAAAATAAGTGACATTCCGTAAGGATAATGAGTATCTTGAGACTAGAAGTTTAATAAGTATGTTTTTGACTGATGTTTCAGGAATATACCTCACGACGAAGAGCGCGGTGCTTTATCTATGTTTTTTCGCTCGCTTCTACCTTCCTTTAACTCCCAGACTCCTAACGGGCAACGCGAACGCTTGGAAGCGAGGCTCGAACAGCCCATAGAAGGAGCAGAGGGTGGGCCCAGGCCTCTGCGAGACACGGAGCTCGCGCGGGGCGTGGAAAATCTGATGGTCGCCATGAGAGAACTGCTTAATACTCTGAGCTATCGGGGACAGCCTGAGGGCGAACAAGGGGATGATGTTGGTAATAATGATGATGAATGGGAAGAAGGAGAGGAAAATCGGTGAAAAAGCTCTCCCAGTAAACTCGGGTTTGCAGTCAGATTTCTGCGCCCTTCTTCAGACGGTGCGAGCTGACCCTCCGGTCCGTCGCAAGATTGGTCCATTATATGCGAGATAATTTGGTCAAGAAAAGTACAGCTTGCAACATCCATGCGCCCTCACCCTCTCACATCTGTGTACAATTCGAGGTACAGTTATTCCCCACGTTACGATACCCCGTTATTACCGACAGGAGCAGGCTTTTTTAAAACTGTGCGCCCTGGAGGCATGTCTCTCATAAACTTTATAACAGCTTAATGAACTTTTCACCAATTTCTTGAAAAAGTGGGCGTGTCTTATAGATGCCCTTATGGCTAAAGCCTTGTACAGGAGTTGAACTCTAGAGCCCGGTTACATAAAACACCCGCAAGATAAGTGCAGATTTTATCAAAGCAAGTATGGGATATCAGAGGTTTTTCTCGAGCGCTTTCGATGAGCTACTCGCCGAAGTGCGAAAGATAATCCTCTGGCAAGGAGGTCTCGGTTGCATATAACCTCCACATATCTTGCGATTGTTTTATGCAGTGGGGTTCAAGAAATAGGATTATTGAGAATAAACCCTGCTATTAAAGTCTCTTTATTACAGTTTCGTTAAAGAGTCTGACCCACCCAGTTTGCATTGCAGGCTTCTCTTATTATGATACGGCTCTATTCCATATTTGGGCAAGCATAACACCTCTTGCACGAGTGAATTTCTCATCTACAATACAGTATGGAATTTTCGGGGGCCCTGAAAATGGCGGATGAACCAACGTAGGCGCGCAATGCAAACTGGGTGGGTCAGATTCTTTAAGGTAGCAAGAGAGAAGTGTTTATACCCCG
Source organism: Dendrophyllia cribrosa (assembly GCA_024195265.1). NCBI lineage: Eukaryota > Metazoa > Cnidaria > Anthozoa > Scleractinia > Dendrophylliidae > Dendrophyllia > Dendrophyllia cribrosa. The sequence goes on from JAJLRJ010000002.1 coordinate 29,406,737, forward strand.
GGGGAGTACTCCTCGAAATTTTTAATTTCGGTGTGCCGCCTGGTTCTCCAAATCCTGACCCTATTTCAGACCAAACTATGCTATTTTCCATACCCGTTTACAGACCTGACCCAGTTTCAGACCAAAATGGTTAAAATCGATACCAGTTTTCAGACCAAAACGGCTCAAAACCATACCCTTTAGGATGGCACATATCTATATAGCTTATATAGTGGAGTACACCGCCCCCCCCCCCCCCCCCCCCCTCCCCTTCCCCTCCCCTCGGGGAGGTGGTTACTTTGTATAGTCAACTTCCGCCTTGCGGACATCTCACTATTACGGACACCCTGTTATTTCGGGGACAGGTGTTATAGTCCCAGAGAACAGCGCGGTTTTCAATTGAATGTCAAAAATAATTTCGCAATTGCTTTGGTATTGCGTTGCTATGTTTTGTGATTGGCTAAAAAGTCTCGCGCAACTTTTTCAACCAATCAGAAGTAAAACCAATCGTGACTTACTCGCCCGCGCTTGGCGCTGTCTGCATGTATTTGCTTCCAGTTCTGATTGGTTCATTCGATCTGCGACTGTTGTGATTGGCCAGAAGGATTACTTTGGTTTTACAACACTCGATTGAAAACCACTCTAAGATTTACTGAAAATAATTAACAACTAAGCGGCTCGGTAAATATCCACCACTACCCACCTACACTGAGGTGAATAGTTGTTTTAGTATATACTGAAACAGTGAGATAATATAACGAAAATGATGCTTTTTAACTCATTTATTCCTGTCAACGATTACAATTTTCGCGCGCAAATTGCTGGGAGGTGAATAGCACTTGCTATGTTCAGCGGTCTCACTTAAGCGTATATAAGGAGAATCCATTCTACATTCGCTCTCTATTCTCGCACGTCCGTGTCCTGTACGTTTATATGACTCACGCTCCATAAATCGCAGTTCAAGTTCAACGACCTCGGCAAGAACAAGAAGCCGTCGTTGCAGCCCAAGTTGTACTTTACCAGCCCCAACAGCTTCCCTCAAGCCCAAGCTGTTTTTCCCAACGTATTACCACCAGCTCCACCTCAAAACGACGCTGTTTTACACCCTGAACCAGCAGCACAAGGCACAGCACAGGGCGCAGCACAAGGCGCTGCTCTAGCTTATGAAATCTCTCTTGAGGTTTGCCAAGTTTATTTATATCTGTTTCCCTTCCCTCCTGTTTCGTCCTCGTTTACTTGTATTCAATACATTGTTAAACCGGGCTGCCTTTTATTCTTATGTTTATAAATTTGATATTTGTTCGCCCTGCTCTGAACGCTTCGCCCTTTCATTGGACGTTTTGCGAGCTGTTTTATAAATTTGATATTTGTTCGCCCTGCTTTGAACGTTTCGCCATTTTGGCGTCTTGCGGGCTGTTTATAAATCTTGTATTTGTTCGCCCTGCTTTCAACGATTATCCTTTTGGGCGTTTGCGAGCTGTTTATAAATTTGATATTTATTCGCCCTGCTTTGAACGATTGGCTCCTTAGTTTTTTCACATCACTTAGGTTCGTTATAATGGCGGTGCCTGGAGGGGTCACAACGTCCCTCTCGGATTACCGGGCGCCAGGGCCGCCATTCCCCGGGTTTACTCATAGTTTTAGAGGTTTTGTTAAAGTTTAAGATCCCTTTCCCTCTCGGGATTATTTACTCCGTTTTCCCTTTACCCCCACACCCGGGGAATGGCGTCCCGTAGTTTCTGTCTTTGTTTCAGTTTTGGCCCCGCTTTTGTTTTGTGATTTAACAGTTAAGTCCCACATGATTTAATTTTTTTTGCGGGTTAACGGTTATGCCCCGCTTTGTTCTGTGGGTTAACAGTTTAGTCCCACATCATTTAACTTTGCGGGTTAACAGTTTTGGCCCCCGCTTTGTTCTGTGGGTTAACAGTTTAGTCCCACACGTGTTAATACTCGCGGGTTAGAGTTTGGGCCACTTTGTTTTTGTAGTTTAACAGTTTAGTCCCACATCATTTAATATTTGCGGCTTAATAGTTTTGCCCCCGCTTGTTTGTGGACTAATACTTTAGTCCCACATGTGTTACCATTTGCGCGTTGACAGTTTTGCCCCCTTTAGAGCTTTATTTGCGCTTTTCCCTCTACGCCTTCAGGCGTAAAGCGTTCTTGTTCCCCTCTTTCACGGGTTTCAGTTTGGGTGTTGGATGTTATTTTGGGTTGAGTCTGGGGTTGAGTATGGGGCGTCTGTCGGTTCTGTCCCTGTGTACCTCGCTGCTAAGACTGCTAAGGACGCCAGGTCTCCCATTCTCATTAGATAAGTGCAAGTGAGACCGGTGAGGATAGTTTACTATGTTCAGCGGTCTCACTTAAGCGTATATAAGGAGAATCCATTCTACATTCGCTCTCCTTTCTCGCACGTCCGTGGTTTAGTGTTATGGCACTTAGTGAGGTCTTTAACTTTATCCATCTGGTCTCGTTTGCACTTCCTGCGGTCTCTCTCAACAGTTTTTTCCCACCCTTCCCGCCCTATTTCCCTCTCCGCTGCTGTTGAGAGCGTCCGCCAGGTCTCCCATTCTCATTAGATAAGTGCAAGTGAGACCGGTGAGGATAGTTTACTATTCCGAGTTTCAGTAGCCAATCAGAGCGCGCCAACAATGCTATCCACTGTTTCAGTATATACTAAACCCTGCTATTATGAACTCTCTATGACGGTCTCGAAGGTGTCCATTATAGCGGCATGTTTTTCTTGTTCATAAGTTAATGGAAATGAGGATAGCCGGAAAATCCTTTATTTCTTTAATTTAACAAAGTCCTCAAATAATGTAACTGTAAAACTCGAAAATAGTGAGCTCGCTAATTTTGGAATTTTACGGAATTAAAATCAATTATAATCTGTCGTTGCATGGACTCATTTCTATATGCCACACTAGCTTCGTGGAGTTCTGCGAGTCACACATAGTGACGGTGGGTGATGTCTAATGATGTAGAAGGATGCCTGGTGATGTTGAATGATCCTGAGGGACACTAGGTGACGGTTAAGTGAAGATGTTGTTGTGGATTTTTCCTTTAGTGGACACCCAGCTCTTCTCGAACATCTGGCAGAATATGATATGATCTATGAAATCAAAAACAATTTTGTTTGTGTGATTTACTGTGCCTCTGTAATGAGGTTTAGAGAAAAATAGCCTTACAAAATACTCTCAAAAACCACTGCCATGTTGTTTAACTTTAGTTATTTGTGTTTATTTTAGTGATTTGTGGCTATTTTTCAAAATCATGGTGGCAGTGATTTTCAGAGTTATATTTCATTTTCATCAGTTTGAAGAGCCCTAAATTTCGCCTTTTGTAGAGCGATACGGTCATTATAGAGGCACAGTACATCACACAAACAGAAGGTGGTAAGCCTGTGGCTAAACCCTCGCATTAATATCAAAAATCACTGATTTAGGCTGCGTTTTTTTGTGGGGGGTGGGGGGGGGGGGGAATTCGTAATCGGATTTGTGATATCAGATCATATGGTTTCTTTATGGCCAAAAAAAAGTCCAAAAACGGATCATTTTACGTGGAAAACCGTTGATATGCAAATGAACCTATTTTGAAAAGTTGATTTTGATCTCCGTTTAATGCCCTGTTCACACTACGCCGAATAAATTTGAAAACGCAACTTTATTTATACGGTTAGGCCTTCCGTCCACACTAATCTAGATAAATTGTCGAAAACGCAACTTTTTGAGTGAATAAATTTTAAAACTCCGGCTAGGCGTTTTATTGTGGACGGAGAACATTTTAAAAACGGAACTTTTCGAAAAAGCTCTCCAGAGTGGAAGAAGTTGAAAACTCAGGCTAGGCGTTTCAGAGTGGACGGAAAACGTTTGTTGCGTTTTCAAAGTAAAAACGCCATAGTGTGGACGAGGCCCAAGGTGTAAAAAAGGTTCAGTGCGCGACACAGGCATCAAATGTGACTAAACGTTTTATAGCACTTTTGACGTTGCTATCCCGCATGTATTTCTCTCTGCTTCAACATATAATTTTTAAAACATATGCATTAAAATTTTACCAGAATTGACCATCATATGAAATCGTGAAAGAAACAAATTAAGCACCGAACGGAACGAGTAAAATTGCATGAAAGACCGCTTGTCAAATGTACCTTTTTCGAATCCATTCCCAAAAAAATCGCTCAGATCACGAATCTCAAAAATCCGGATTTAGATTTAATCTGATGAATCTCACCGGAGTATGGATTCTACGGATTCATCATTTCGCGGAATTCGCGGAATTATTTACGACCCCAAAAATCATCACTACGCAACATAAAACTCGTAAAAGTTTCGAGTTATATGCTCTTCTGTGGAAGGAGCAGAGCTATTGCCAGAGAAAGGATCAACAACGAAACCCGAAACATTACATCACGCACGGTGTTTGAAAGATGAGAGGTTATTCTCGAGAAAAAGGCCGATTCCTCGAGGGATTCGCATACAGGATTCAGGCAAAGTGCAAAAGAGAGTAAAGAGCTAATTACTAAACTTATGCTCGCAGTAATGCGAATGGGTCCAGCAGGAAAATTGTTGTCTATAACTTCATCTGTCTTGACTCCAAAGGAGAAAAATCCACAGAGTGATAGAATCAGTTTAAACGAGAATGTTATGCAAAATAACGAAGCCAAAGCTTTGCCAAACTTGGATTTATTATTCATGTTTTGTTCTACGAAAGGATGATTGTTACCGCACCGTAACTGTGCAGAATGATGGAAAGAGAAATGAAAACTCCTTCAAAGTCCCAAAACAGGAGCGTGCTGGCATCCCATTGGTTGATATGATCCAGACCATGCCACACAGTAGTTCCTAGAGTAAAAGCTATGGCGACCACACTGATTGTACTTAGCCAGGCAATTTGAGAGTAAGATTTCAAAAACATTGTTGGTAAAACGATCAGGGCAGAGCAGCAAGTCCAGGTGGCTTGAGAGAGAGGCACCATAGACAGGGCGTTGGACATGAGGGATCCACAGAGAATAAGGTAGGAGACTGCTAATGAAATAAACCCAGTGTCTTGATTCCACTCGACGATTTTGCCTCCATATTTAGGAGATATGGCGTCACCTATCTGCTTCCAAGTGGATCTCGCACGGATCTTTCCTTTTTTCTCGTGGCTTTCATACAGACGTTCGACTAAAACTTTTCCCGTATACCAACAGATGATTGGCAAAACAAAAAGTGATAGCACTGCTGTGATTCCGCCCATCTTGATTGAATAGGGCAGAGAAAGAAATCCCACTCCTTCGATAAAGTTCACCAAGTTCATTGTTGCCTTCCAAGTGGAAGAAGTCCCATCAGGGGAGGGCTGCTTTTTGATGGGCCCTACATGTATGATGTCTTCGTCCGAAGAGGTCTCTGAAGAACTGTCCACCGCACGTCGGAGGACTGGAGCTCAATGATGGTTTCTTCATCACTGTTCGGTCGTGGAAGGACGCGGAACGTTGGTTTCATTTCTCTCCCGTTTATTAAAAGCTCTAAAGTAAATAGAAAGTAAAGAAAACAGTGTCAAAAAGTATGTGTCCATTTTACCTCGTGAAGCGTTGAACAGTGGGACAAACTCGATCGCTCGCTCTGTCGATCGGTTGTTAACATTGAGCCCGCGATATGTAATGGTCACCTGTCTTACCCATGGTGACAGCGTTTGAGGGAGGGGAGGGTGGTGAGTTGGACGCAGGGGGTGGGGCGTCGGTGGAGCAAAACACCAAGGAGAGGGGAGGATCCGAAGATGTGCAGAATGTATTTAGAGCGTTTCCTATTCACGAGTTGGCTCATAGGAGCCTTTGATTTTCAGGCGGGATGAAGAGGATTAAGGTAATGTCAGGTGATTTTATCAATGGCAATAGTGTTCATTGCAATAGGCCGGTGTTTAACTTCTGGAGCGTGAAGCGACCTCCTCCACCCCTACCCCGGAGCTGAATACATTTTGTAAGGTTCTCAGAACAGATTGCATATACCACTTCAACACCAGAGCTAAAATTGGTTTATTTTAAACTTTTACAAATGTAGTCTGAGATTACATCATACGACAGCAGCCTTAAAAAAGGACCCTAGTCATCTAAAATGCACTGCGCGCTCAAACGGTGAAATCCGCCATTTTCGATGCCATCGAAATTACTGAACATTGCATAGTGAATCGGAATCTTACTGCATCGTCCCAAGTTGTGTAAATGAAACTCTGTAACTGTTATCGTTGCTTTTTTGAATTATTATTATTACGGCAAAAGAACGACAACACACAACAAATAAGGTAATTTAACGTTTATTTAGCGTTGATCAGTACATACATTTGGCGATACGTCGCCATAATATGAAATTTAGGTAAATCCCATAGACTATAAAACTAGTGTATCCAAAAGACAGTAATTGCTGCGGTAAATTTGTTGTAATAATGCTGTTTTATCGCCTCGCTGGTATTACAGAATTTTCTCTTTCGTTTTTTGAGGGGAAGCAAAGCAAATGTAACCGGGATGAATCGACGAAAACTCCAGCTGATAAGACTAATTTTGTTTTGTAATTCACGCATTAAGTTCTTGCAATGTCTGTAGAATATTGTTGAGCAAAGGACGCGTTCACCACGAGATAGGTGTGAAAATTTAGGTTTAACTTAATTATTGATAATGAATATGTTGCGTTACTAGCTAGCCGTATCGTGTTCGCGTCTCCACGCGCTCAGCTCAGGTTTCGCGTCCCCACGCGCTCAGCTCAGTCTCATCGACCGCTGTCGGAGTGATTTCAAAATAAATTTGTCTTTTATTCCGTACAATCTTCGAAAATCTTTGCTATCCAACGGTCCTATCACCATGCCTCACAGTCCTCGCTCAACTCGCGGTAGTCTTCGACACTTCAGTTCCGATTACGACTGGCACATGGTTGACCAAAATATTACAAATCTCGCAGCCAACAGCTTGAAGCAGCAAGCGAGGCTATTGTTCGTGGCGCAGTGAATTCTGGCCCAAAATGTGTGCGTGGCGCAGTGAATTCTGGCCCAAAATGTGTGCGTGGCGCAGTGAATTCTGGTAAAAAGCGATCAAATCGAGATTTTTCCTAGCTTATATTTTTTTCTCATATTTCTCTTAAATCCTGATTATGTTGCTGCTCACTCGCTACGCTCGTTCCGCAGCAATTACAAACGGTCATTATGTTACACAAACAGATTGTATGGGCTCCCTGTGTGCTAACCGCAGACTTGCGCTCACACAAAATCACGGACTGAGAAATTAACTCAGTGCTCCTAGCATTCAGCGACTACGTACTACTGATCTTACCAACTATGCGCCAAAGAAACAATATTGTTATACCGAGAACTAGCAAACAGCGATGGCATAACTAAATATTCTCTTAATAAACGGCTATGGAAAGCGTAAATATCTCCTGTCAGTATCAGACTTTCCTAAGATCAAAGAATCGGCAACATTGAGAACAACAGTTCTGTTATAAGTCTTTATTTTGATCTATAAAAAGAAAACAATCTCTCAGACACGTACTTGGGTAACCCTATTCTAAAGCCGGGCTGAAATGCTTTTTTTGCGACAAGCAGGATTTGTGCTAGGCCTGTCACCTTTTGTATCGATATTTTTATAAATATCTCGCCTCTGACCTTTCGCGGCGATTTCCTTACTTTTGGTCACGCGCCAGGTGTAATATAATACCGAGACTCCCGTTTGTAAACAAAAACAAAGGTGTGGCTGACTAGGGTCCTTTATCGTTTGCAAAACTCGGCGGTCTAAGCTTTTTGTTGTTTCACAAAGCAGTCAAAGAATTGATGAGTAAACAAATTTAGCACATTACCTCATCCAGTTCTCCTTGTTTCAAACAATGCGCATATTTGTGCCACGCTAAGAAAAGATATTTTCCAAGAATAGAAAAGTTTACTTTTTACTGAAAAATGTGCCGTAACAATATCTTACTAGCTGTCGAACTTGAGTGGCACGGTTGACTTGTCTTGCGGCATTAAAGGGACACCGCAGAAACAGCGAAATCGGTGTTTACTTAATTTCCATGTTGTATCGCCAAATGCCACCAAATATACAACTAAATTAGATAAAAGGATTCTATAGAGCAGAACAGAATTGAAGCAGTAGTTTGAAGAAAAAGTGCAGGATTACACGGATGGGAGTGTATTACAGTTCATCAATTTTTCATTTCGTGACAGGCGGTCGAGAAATCAAAGTTTCCATTCTGGTGGAATTTTGAGGTTTTGTCGTTTTAGTAGGCATATTTCTTTGCTTTTCTTCCTGTTTCAAGATAATAAAGCAAGCTTAATGCAAGCTGCTTTCCATAATCCACGGCAGAAATGAGGTCGAATGAAATGCATACATTATCCTAAAAAAAAATGTCTGCAAATCGTAATGTCTGCATATTAATTTTTCACTTTTCAGCTTCCTGAAATATATCGGGCTCAACACTGAATGTCCGCGACAAAATTAAAATCGACGTCAAAATTCACAGTTGAAATTCTGCTGAACTTAGGGAAGCAGTCATAACAAGTATACTCGACGAGGACCCACCTTGTGTAGAGGTAGGGAGGTTATGCAAGATACCACCTATGTGATGAGTGCAATGGACACCATTTTTTGGCCTAAAAATTGGAGATGAGAGTTCAATATTCTGTGTGCATGAAGCTTGCATTGCTAGTAAAACGGCACAGGAAGATTTGAATCTTTTTCTCAGTTTCTACTCCTGATACACTAAAGGTACATAAAGAGACCACCAGTCTTTTTGTAAAATGGTGGGTCCTGTCCGATTACAATAGTTTTGACTATTTTTCTAATAATTGAATCAAAATTCGACACGTTAGAAGTGAGACGTTTGAACCGAGCCTCAGTTCAGGGATATAATTACTACTTTACACAAAATTGCAGAAATTGGCGCAAAATTGTTTACAAGTCCTATTTTTCTGATCCCGTGAATTTAATGATTCGAGGAATCTTCTGAACTTGCAAGTCCTTGTAAACAATCATTTTATCTTGCGAAAGAAACGAGATTAAAGAAGAACACATTATTATTTAATATATACGCAATTTACAATCTGAGCTGTCTAAGTTAATTGTTCTTTCAAAATATAATAGTCCTATTCCTCAAAGATTGTGAACAGAATTTAATGAAGAAATATAAACAACTAATTATTTTATGGTGTTTTTCTCTTTGATGATAATTATGCTTGTATTTAATTGTTTCGATCCGAAAGTCGTTCCAAAAGTCGACAACATTTGCCACGAAGCTCTTGCGCGGGTAAATTATTTCAAACTAATGGAACTTAGGGCCTGTTTACATAGAGGAAGGGTGATCCGGGTACCAGGGTCACCCTCCCAGCCGGGATAAAACATAGCTCGCCTGTACATGGGCGGGCTATCATATAGGCGAGCTATCTTCTTTTTGGCGGACCTTTTTTTAGTACAACGGCGCGCTCATCGTCCAGGCAAGCTAAACAGTAATTCAAATGTCCTTACTACAAACGTATATATTAGCTGCGGTTACACGTTTCAACGTTTACCTAGGTAAATAGCTGCGGCACGCTTTATTGAAATTAAGCGCGCCGCGGTTTACCTAGGTAAAAGTTGAAACGTATAACCGCAGCTCTGATTGTCGCCTACAAAAAGTAAAACATGGCATTCCTATCTTATCAGCACGATATAATTAACAAATTTGCCGTTGGTGGTCACTGACAGTTTTTAAAAAGATTGACATAAATTCTTATATCATGTAATGCACTTCGAATTAATTTGAGGTAGTGGGTCGAAATGCGATTTTATAAGGCCCGGTTCAAACGTCGAACTGTACGTATGCAGAACCAAATTATTAGGTTCGGCACACGTAAAGTTCGACGTATGAATCAATTAGGATCGACATGTGCCGAACCTAATGCATACATCATGCATACATTAAATTTAATAATTTTTTCCCACAATCTCGCTCGATTTTAGGTAGATGCCATGCGCAGAAGCCTAAATTTGAACAAAATGGCGGCGAAAGAAGAACAATCTTGTTTCTCTTATAGACCTTATACAAAATATACTTGTTTAAGGTGCCAGGAATACTTCTGTATGCCCTGTTCTGTCTTCGAGAATAATGAAACTGTCAGGGGCTGGAAAGCGGGCAGTTCATTTGCATATTGCGAGCCATGTTTCTGAGCGGAAGTTATGGAAAAGAGCGAAAAGGTTGCGGTTCCGTGCAGCTAGGTGGTTTAACACCATTGGCATGTTTAGGCGCCTTCTTCTACTTTCACAGATGACATTAGCGAGGAGAAATATTCTTCCGAGTTGTTTCCCGCGCTATATTCCGCCCCCGGGGATTCCTCCATCTCCGCCATGTTGAATCCTCTTGGGGTCATAACAGTGACCACTGACCGTAATGGGTTAAGTTCATTGTTCGGCTTTTGGTTCGACTCATTCGACGCCACGTCTGAATCAACTGTCGAACTTAATTATTTGGGTCAACCCAAATAGGTATTAGGTTCGGCACATGTAAAGTTCGACGTTTGAACCGGGGCCTAACACACTGTAAATGAAATCTATATCTTCTCACTACCGTGCAATAACCTCCTTAAATCAACATATGTTAATTATTGGTCAATCATCAAAATAGCATGAATAGCAAGTTTTTGTGTTTCAGCCTGGTAAAACATTAAAATCTCGAAATCAGTCGTTTAGACGAAATCAGTCGTTTAGACGAAATCAAAAGCCAATCTTAGCATTATGGTCAGTTGAGTAAAAAGTGTTTCACATCAACATTGCATGATCAAAAATGGTTATGCTTACGCACCCAATCGTCAGTGATGCATTCATTTATGTTCATTGAATGTGCATAAATATTTTGTTAGACAGTGCGTAAACATTGTTCTCAAAACATTCTAGTAAACATTGTTTCCGTTAGGATCGTACAGAAGGCATGCAAAGAAAGTTCTGAAAATTGACCAAATTAAACATCAATTTTGCTGGGTTTTTGCTGGGAGCTTCCGATCTTTTCCGGTTATTCAGCAAAGTTTTCGGTTGCATCAAGCTTTCAATTAATAGGGTGCGATTGTAGTCTTATTTTAGCGTTCTTGCAACAGCTGAGGCAAATACGCAAGCATATAACATTTGAAAGCTTAAATTCAGTATTCGACTGTGCAGTAATTTCTGTCCAGCCGATTTTGTGGAAAATTGCTCACAGTAAAGCTTGAAGTCTTGGAACTTATTGAGCTTAATTAGAAAAAAAATCTGTCGTCGTGTTATGAAAATATTCGCGTTTTCTTAAAAAACGGGGTTTTCTAAAAACGCTTGTAACTTTTAATCGCTTATATCTTATATGCACTAAAATTTAAAGTCCTGTATAATTTGAAGTCTCCTTTATCGCCCTACCAAAACTTACAAAAATCGGTTAACGCTTACATGCCGAAAATTCGATTTATAAAAGGGAGCCTCCGCGCCATTAAATAGCCGCGGGCCACCTTAAAGCAATAGGCCATTTGCACGATGACGTCATATGACTACAACTACCAGAATCCTTCCGTTTTTTGTTTTGTAGTGCAAATTAGGGCTATTGTTATTTAATCCGCACTGGGATTACAAAATTTAAATAAGAAAGGATAAACGAAATGAATTCTGAGTGAGATTTGTGATCCTCGCAGTGTGCTCTCAACTTTAAGCAGTTGAAAAAGCAACCTGAAAAAAAAAATCAGGCTTGAACAGGATTCGAACCCATGACCTTGCGATACCGTTGCAATGCTCTATCCACTGAGCTATCAAGCCACATGGATAGATGGTCAATTGCGAGTTCGTTATATACCCGGATATAGTGAATATATGTGCATATGAATATATGAAACTCGTATATTTGAACTGCGGATAAACATGAGTGAGATTTGTGATCCTCGCAGTGTGCTCTCAACTTTAAGCAGTTGAAACTTTTAAGCAGTTGAATTCTGGTAGTTGTAGTCAAATGACGCCATCGTGCAAATGGCCTATTATGTTGTCGAGTACGTTTCCTTCCTGGGGACTGTCTACTAGCAGCGCAGTTTCTAGAAAAACCCGTGGGCAAATATAATTGTGGTTTATAACCCTTTTGACTGACGTGCCTGCATGATAAAAAAAATGGAAAAATTCCATTGAATCTCACTAAAGCGTGTCGAAAGTGTGCATAAACCGTGAGCGCTGTACTTTACTGACAGAACTGAAGTTTAAAAAGAGTGTGATAAGGTAAGTAGAAATAGTTTCTCATCACCCTATCAACAACACCCAGAAAGAAAAACACTATTTCTAAAGTAGCTACCACTTTACTTTTGACAACATGGGTTCTCGGCTGAGTGAAGTTTGAAAAACATGAGAACAGCGGCCCGCGCCTCAGTGGGTTCGAGAACAATTCATACTGAAACACGACACGAAGACCGATGATAAATCCTCGTCCCGGCATACTGGAAAACTACTCGGCTACTCCCGGAGATTATGTTTTTCTTGGCAAATGGTGATCTTGTTTTCTCGCAAAAATCCGGAGTTTGGAAACATGTTACACTGTAAATAGAATCCGTATCTTCTCACTCAGATCTGGTACAATATCCTCCTTGAATCAGCATGTGTTAATTATTATTGACCAATCTTCAAAACTGCAAGTTCTTATGTTGCAGCCCAGTAAAACATTAAACCTATGCAGTTTCAGTAATCAGTCGTTTCGACTAAACCAAGAGCCAATTCTTATCATTATGGACTGTGAGTGAGTAAAAAGTGTTTCACATCAACGTTGTGTAATAAAAAATGGTTATGCTTGCACGCAATCGTCAGTGATGCATTCACCGTTCGTTTGAATATTTTATTCGACAGTGCGTAAAGATACATAGTAGTTCTTTCCAATATTTCGCAAGGAACGTTTAAAATGCATGCATACAAAGGATTAAATTCTCTTTCATTCCATAAGAAAAGCTCTTGTTTCAGCGAAACATTTGGCCTTTTATAGCTACAGAACACAGTTGGGTGCCTAGAAAACTTTAGGTCTTAGAAGGTCTTAAGGTCTTTCTAGGTCTTAGAAGACCTAGAAACCTCTTAGTTTTCTAGACACCCGAACACAGAGCGACGACATTATAAAGTCAGTAAGGTCGGCATCGGTTGCAAATCTTTTCGATGCATGATTTCGCATGTCTTTCTAAGAGTATATCGATCAAGTTCAGGCCCGTAACCAGGGGGGGGGGGGGGGGGGGGGGGGGGGGGGGGGGGGGGGGGGGGGGGGGGGGGGGGGGGGGGGGGGGGGGGGGGGGGGGGGGGGGGGGGGGGGGGGGGGGGGGGGGGGGGGGGGGGGGGGGGGGGGGGAAGGGTGCACGGGGTGCGTTCGCACCCCCCCACAGGCCCCAAAGGTCCGCATTTTGATAGTCAATATCCAAGTTAAGGAGTGCAGTCGGTTAAACTGAAGTTTAAAACTTAACAGTGATATTTAAACAAAACCAAAGAGTGGAAAAAGCAGTAATCTATTTCATAACACTCTATTCATGCTCAGTTGAAATAAGATATGGGAAATAATATTGCTCAGCGGTCTAAGCCAAGCTGGAACAGCTTGGCTTAGGGTAGCAGTGTTTTTGACCCACGCGAATTTTGTCAGGGTGGGCGGGTGGGCCGATCCCTCCATCACTGCTCCGCTGGCTGAGACTAAGCACGAAAGGAGTGCTATTCTGCTTTGACTCAGTATTTATACCCTTAGGACACCCTTCTGCACATGCCTGCGTGCATTGAATCGCAAAGGATGTGTTAATTTAATGTATTTCAGTTTCGCATATCATTAGGAGTGTTATGAATAGTAATCTATTTCATAACACTCTATTCATGCTCAGTTGAAATAAGATATGGGAAATAATATTGCTCAGCGCCACTCACGCCATACTGTTCAACTTTATTTCATGACAAGCTCTTTCCTTTATTTCTTACTTACAACAAACATCAATTTATCTATGAATACCCCAAACCTTACAATTCCCAAACCTACCCAAAACAGTATATTGGTAGATCACAAAAACGTCTATTACATAGCTAATCTTGCTTATCAGTCTGAAAAGGTCTCTTCTGTGAACTAATAGATGGAAAAGCGCAAAGGAAGCGCTTCAGTTCATTCATGTCCGTCCATGTATTATTAACATTCATCACTTCACTGGACGCTAGTTTAGCAGAAGCCCCAAAAGGGTTCAGTACTTTTGCTAACTGTAGGTAATGTAAAGCAGTGTGCCTGCGGTTCCACCCAACATGATCCATTATCTCTGTTAATTCTGCCCCTGACAGAGCTAAGGTTATTGCGCACCCTGATCGAAACCCATGCAACGTTTCGCCGTCATTCTCCCCCATTTCATTTAAATAAAATTTAAGTCGGGCCTCTGCAGTAGCTGAAGTAAGGGAGGCATCCGATATCCCACCATCAGGTGTTGTTGGGCGGAATAAATAGCCGCGGGTAAGGTCAACCTGCATTCCCCGAGCAATATCAACATAACGTTCAATGCCTCTAATGGGACAAATAACGGATTGTGGATTTCTTCTTATTCCAAAAACATTGGAGTCACCATCCCTTAGGGTTTTCCCCCACACATGATTAAACAAAAACCCATCATCATTGGGAAAACGCAAAATTTCAGCTACCTTAACTTGGCCCAAGTCCCCGGGGCGATCACCACTGAAGAAAACTGTTTTGAAGTAGGCCTGGTCCCGAGCGATAATGAAACATTGCAGCGGCTTATTAATGGATTGTACCAGGCGCTTTTCCAAGAAAAGAGAAAGCTGGGTAAGTTTGTCAATAAAGAAAGGCGTCGCCTGCTTAGGGGTTACCCTTGCCCTTAATTGCTCCGCAGTCACCACACGAAGATAATCCTTAACGGATTTATCTGCTGCAGGATTGCCTAATCCCAGCCTTTTATCCCATTCACCCTCCCTCCCAATGGCGTGAAAAATAGATCTTAGTTTTCCAATATAAGAATCTACAGTTTTATAAGATAATCGGAAAGGACAACCACAAGTTTGTTTACCCCGTTGCCCAACAAATTTGCAACCATTGTGATGGATCTGCGTTCGACCATCCTTATCCTTGAAAATGAGAAAACGGCATATATCCCGGGAGAAACAGTAGCTAAGGACACTTGTCCTGGCAGGGCTGATAAAAAGGTTTCTAATTCCTTTTGTAGGGAATCCTTTTGTTTCGAATAACTAGTGGCCTGATCAAAATTCAATAATTGCTGTAACCGTTTATCTAAAGAATCAAGATCAACTTTTAATGTATCACTCTTCTTCCCTGAGGAAAAAATCTTTCTCTTGTAACCACAATACTGGCAAAATCTGAAGTCACTGTCATTAGCCCGACTACAAACAGGACAGCGAACAGATGGTACAAATAGTTTGGCCACCAAAGGGAGTTCCTAAACAACAGAGAATATAAGAACAAAAATCAATCTAAGTTCAGTAGAAAACGTCTAAAAAACAACCGAGAACACCCAAAGATCTCCCGGGATTCCGCCTGGGCGTGGGATCCAACCTTGATTCGAAGGTACAAGAAGTACACGGTCATCCCCTGTAGAAGCCATTTTCACTGCTTTGTTTGCATGACCATGTAATAAAGGCCACCAATATTTTTTAGGGTAACTGTCCAAAACAGCGATTGTGCATGCTTGTTTCATCCTTCGTAAATAGCGTAGGACTGGACCAACCAAGACTGGAGGTGGAAAAACATATGGGCATTGCATGAGAGGCCCGAATGCTGTCAGATCCTGGGCAAAGAAGTTAACACCCGCAGACCCTGGGGAAGAGACCGGAGTAAAGTGAGGAAGACTGTTCCCAGACCAGTCCTTTTGTACGTTGGAATCCAACGACATCAGATCAAACGTGTGCCCCGTAGAGCCCCCAAATTCTCGCTGAACTTTTTGCCACATACTATCTGCCAGGCAGTAATCCGAAGAAGATCTGTGTCGAGAGGGACCATCTGCCGGATTATCTGCAGATCGGACATACAAAAGATGCAACAAGACATTCAGAGCAGCAGTCGTTGAAAATAACACCTTCATGGCATTGTTTAGTTGTGCACTCCTTCCACCCTGATTGTTCCATGCGTGAATAACCGCCTGATTGTCAACATGCACATCGACACGCGCATTACGGACTTCATCCGAGCACGATAATAGCATCTTATTAATCGCCATGGCTTCCTTTGTTGCAATGTCCCATGTGCACTCTTCCTGAGACCAATAATCAAAAATCTGACGGTGATTTGGAGAAACAATCGTAGCCCCCCATCCCGAGGAGGATGCATCCGTTGCCACAGAAACTTGAATATGGCGTTCATCGCGCCATGGTATTGGGTCATCCCAATTTTCAAGGAACAGCCAATGCGCGATCTCTTCTCGCAGAGCACCTCGTAACAAAATCGGCCTCTGGGAACGTAAGCCCTTTGAGATCGCAGCATTCATTTCTCTTGTAAAGAGCTTCGCTGCCGGCACTGCTCTAGCGAAGGAGACACATTTCCCCACAAGGCGTTGCAACGTTTTAACTGAGACATAAGATGACTCAAGTGTCTTATGAATAAGGGTAATAAATTTATCCTTCTTCTCTGGAATCAGATGAAACATTTGTGTCGAAGAATCAGCCATAAATCCAAGATACGGGACAATCTTTGCTGGGATGAGAATAGATTTCGAAAGACCAAGAAAATAACCCAGTCCAATTAAATAGTAGGCGATCAGGAAAATGGCAGACTTAGCAGCTGCATAATTGTGTTCACCTGCCGAACTGAAGGTAGCGTATTCCCCTTTCTCAAACGATACTTGAAGTTGACCATTGTGACGATCGTCAATGTAAAGTAGGCATGGAATGCCAATTGAACGAAAAAAACCAGTTGCTAAGAGACCTGTCGTGTGGTAAACAAAAGGAGAAACCTTCCAACCAAAAGGCAAGGTATTGTACGTAAAAAACCAGCCACCCCATTGTATACCAAAGAAAGGACGGCTACTCTCTGTAAGCAAAATGTGATCATACCCAGACTTATCATCCAACACAGTTTGAAATGAATCTTCCGTTACATAACGAGGCAAGTCATTAAGGGTATCTAGAGTGAAAGGATTGTCCTTCATCCAGAGATTCAAATAGCGTGCGTCATGACAGAGGCGGGGCTTTGACGGCTCAACAGTCAGGGGTAGTACAATGTGCGGCGGAGCCACCTCTCCAACTCTCCCTACCAAAGATATCGCCCCAGTCCCCAGACGACTAATCAAAGTTTCCTGCACAAAGCGGACAAAAGGTTTGCATGACATGTTGTTTCTAAACAGCTTGTGGGGTGGGCGGTCGGAGTCGTACTGTTCGCCTTTAAACGAGCCCTTGAAATGTCGAAAGTACGGAAAAATAGAAACTTGATTTTTGATCCAATCCAAGACATCGGTTTGAGTCGCCACTTCAGGGCATCGCTCCGCAACTTCCTCCCAAAACGAATAGTGAGCGTGAAGCTCTCCAGCTCTAAAATTACTAGGGTCTCGGAAGGACAACTCATTTACATCCCCAATAACCTCGCCTTGTTCCACACGCGTGACTTTTTGCCCTAGTTCACGCGCTGCCATCTCGCCGCTGACCACTGTGGGGTTCCCCATGGAATCTACCCATTGAATTGCATTCACTCCAGATAGTCCATGAGTGATATTGTTATCGAAGTTTTCGTCATACTCCCAAACCCACGAAATGATTTCCTAGGGAAAACATCAAGAACAGAAGGCATTATTCCCACGGGTGAAACCCCAAAGTAGTCAGCAGAGAGATGACAGCTCCGACCCAGTAATCCTGGGAGGGTAACTAGAGACCCTGTTTTCAAAGCTATCAGAACTCTGAGACTATCGAATTCCTTACTAAGTAGGAGAAAAATCACTCAAATAAGACACAACTGAATTGAAGGTACGTTTATTACCCAAACAGAAATCTAAATCAGGTTAACATATCTTGTCTAGGAAAGTTCACAGTTTATTTTGTGGCAGACTCCGAAAACGTGCCATTCTTCTGCAGCCCCATGCTCCCAGAAGCATCTCTTTTTCTTGCCTCACAAAATTGCTTAATGTGGCCAACTTTGCCACAATAAAAACACGTGATAGACTTTCCCGGATTCCTCGGGAAATTCCTAGCGTTCCTTTCCCGGCCCTCTCTGAAATAAGGGGACATAGCTGCGGTTCCGGCCCGGTTTCTCGACTGATAGTGCTTCTCTACCTTCGCCACACAATCAAACACTTTCTCGTGATCCTTATCTCCCAGAAGGCGCAAGACGAGACTTCTAAACTGGTCTCGAGGAACATCAAGCTTCCCTCGGACTGTTTGATAAACCAAACGATAAAAATTCTGACGATCATGCTTAGTATCTTGGGCAGTAAGCTGAAGCGATTCCAACATTTCCAGGGCCTCATATTTATTGAAATCTGATAAGGGACGAGATGCATAGGCCATAATCTTCATTAAGGAGTTCTCTACCGATGATTTAGTCATTGTCTCAACCGTCTGGTTCAACCTCAGGACTTCAGCTTTTAACCTCTAAAAGGAGAAAAAATTCCGAATCAACAACACGCCATGACAAGTAGAACTAATAACTATCACAAATTCACCTCATCTGTCGACCATAAAGAAACACCCAGCGAATTAAGATATGCTCCCTAACGGGACATACCTAGTGAATCTTTGCCCTTGTAAGAATACATGACTTATCCATATCCTTCAATAAACATACCCAGCGTATTCTCGTTTCATGTCTAAGCACGGCGTATAAATGAAAACTCACCCCAGGACTACACCCGGCGTATGAAAACCTGGTGAGAAAACTCACCCCCAGGACTACACCCGGCGTCTAAATCCTGATGAGACCGAAACTCCCCCCGGGACTACACCCGGCGTATAAGACCTGGTGAAACAACTCCCCCCCCGGGACTACACCCGGCGTATAAAACCTGGTGAAACAACTCACCCCCGGGACTACACCCGGCGTCTAAATTCTGGTGACAAAACTCACCCCCGGGGTTACACCCCGCGTATAAAATCAGGACGAGACCGAAACTCGCCCCCGAGACTACATCCGGCGTATAAATCAGGATGTAACCGAAACTCACCCCCGGGACTACACCCGGCGTATAAATCAGGATGAGACCGAGGCTCACCCCCGGGACTACACCCGGCGTATAAATCAGGATGAGACCGAAATCTCACCCCCGGGACGACACCCGGCGTATAAATCAGGATGAGACCGAAATCTCACCCCCGGGACTACACCCGGCGTATAAATCCGGATGAGACCGAAATCTCACCCCCGGGACTACACCCGGCGTATAAATCAGGATGAGACCGAAATCTCACCCCCGGGACTACACCCGGCGT